>JBAMIB010000002.1:1438683-1449569 GCA_037177415.1 Kaempferia rotunda
CATGCATGCAGCAGCAGGTGGCTCGTCGCTAGCTGCCAGTGGCATAGGAAGAAACAACAAGATAATTAAGCCAATGAAGGGATGACAGACGTGTGCACGGAAAACCAAGCCCTTCCTGCATTCAAGCTAGCTAGCTGCAGACACATCATGTCACCCTCCATAGCCCTGTATCGTCCTGCCCATGCAGTGGCATGCAGCACGTAGCTAATCAATCTACCCCACGGTCCCATAATTTCCGGGCTACTCCACCAGCTCCAGCTTACCTCTCTCCCTCCCTGACAATGCTTGGCCGGCTGTCATCGTATCCACTGAGAGAGAGCTGAGAGAATCGAGATGGCAATGACAGACACGAGACACAGGACACAGGACACAGGACACAGACGCTACTGGAGATGAGATGAGATGATAAATCAGTTGGGCATGCCTTTTCTTTTCTTTTCTATCTGGTACCATTCTTTAATTAATTTGGTAGCTACCCACTCATATGAATTATGATCTTGATTTAATTTAACGAAATTGATGTGCATCTATATGTACACGGTTAGGGTTTTTCAATTCCTGGTAGGTCTGGGTATTGAGTACTGTTGGCTGGAACAGGAGAAAAGGAAGATCTCTTGGATCGATCTTTTCTGCTTTTGAAGATATAGGAAGAAAATACACAGTGAACAAAGGAGAGAATCAAAAGCTGTAAATGCTCGTGTTTTATCACCGCCACTTTTTCTTTTATCATCAAAGAATCTATATGGTTTTTTTTTTTTCAAAATTTATTTCTTCCTTTATTTTAATTAAGCGAGTTAGATCGATAGGATAATATGAGAGTTCCAATTCACCACAATACTAATAAAGTTGGCCTGTTATTATAAAAAAAATGATTAATTAAGTTGGATAATATGAGCCTGGGGTGATTGATCCGGCTCTATGAAAATTTTTCACTATCCACCAAAGTAAATCGAGAAGTACTCAGTGAACGACTCAGAAATCAGCATTATTATAAGCACCTTATTCGTTTGTTTTAATCATCGACTACTTTGCCATTAAAATTACACATTGTCTCAAGAGTTTTAAAATTTTTGTTTCCACTTTAGCAGTAGCCAGGGTGTGAAACTTAATCATGCCTTGAGAATGTTGAGGGTTGATGAAATCGATGAGAGCATTGGGAGAGAATGAATAGCACATTGATTGTACTGTGGAGTAAAAGATGATTCAATCATTCCTAACGACTTCGTCAATCTGTAGCCAATACGAAAAAGGTAAATATTAATCGTAGATATACTTGGACACACTAAATTGTTATCTCATAATTTTATATGATAATTTTTTATATTTTAATCATCACACCACGGTTAAAATAGAACTTGATCGTGTTCTTATTCATAAGGCCAAATAAAATTCATTAAATGCACGGTTAAAATAAGATAAACTATAATCAAAGAAGGTAATCGTATCACAAAGCATTTTAACATGATTTGGACCCTCAAATACTACTCCATGACCTACTAACTCATAAGCTATTAGTCATCTCTCAAAATTTCACTAATCTTTTTCTCTTATTAAAGATGGAGAAACCTTCTATAAAAGTTTTTTTAAAAGACAATTGATCCCATCCGAAAATTGAGTTGGATTAATGAGCCGGTGATAAGGGAAAGAACTTTGAAAGAAAGAGGATTCAGAATTCGAACGGGAAGATGAACCGGAAACGTCGGACCTTCGTACGCCATAGAGAGAGTTGATAGAAAGTCATACTCACGAGCCTGCACACACAAGAGAGAACCCACAGAACATTAAAGCGAGAACCAAAGAGGGGGATTCTGGTGCAGGCACTCCGACACTGAAGTCAAATCCGGCAGTATGCTAGCGTACCTCGCTGATGCAGAAGACCACTTTTTTATACTGCCTCTCTGGACCTTGGTTATAACGAGGTGACATAGAATATTCGTGTCACTTGACGTCTAGCTCTGACAAACTCTCCTTTCATTTAACGTCTCGTTCAACCGTCAAGTATATAATTCAACTATGGAGTATCTAGTTAATCTTGATCTACTTAATATTGTTCATCTTCAAACATATTAATCAAAATATCAAAACATAACTCAAGCTAACTTGAGTTTGGTCAACCTTAATCAAAGGTCAATTGCATCAACACTAATGTCTTGATTCGTTCCACATATTCTTCCAAATGAGACTCACAATTAATGGATACTGGGCTTCTGGGCTGTCCATCATAAGTGCTTCCCGATTTCCCCTGATGGTCGGTGGGAAACTTCTATGGGGTCAGGCCGGTCACCCCAGACTTGATGTTACCTAACCTGGTTAATCATATTGATTTGTTCCACATATCATCATCATTTATTAAATAACCTACATAGTCTACCTTTTATGATTTTCATCCCCTCGAGGTAGTGCGGTGCTTAAGGCATGAGATGTTGTCACATGAGGCATTGAGGTTGAAACTCGGTGTGTCTGAGCATACCCCCCATGCTTTGACCATTTACATTAATGACTAGTAGTCATATGTAATTTACCTCCTCCGTGTTGACCTAGAGACGGATTGACGGGGACGCTAGGTGAACAAATCACCTTTTGCCACTAACACATAATTTCCTTTCTTTTTAAAAATTTCCAATATACTTAAATTTTTGGTGCAACGGTAGAGTGCCTTTTTAATTTTCGTACATGATCAATTGTCTTTTACCCTGGTGGAAAATTTCTACAGGACCGAGTGGATCACCTTAGAATGGCTTAAGTTTAATACGCCAACTAACACAAAATTTCCATGCTAAAAGTTGTGACATGATCAAAAATTTCTTTAATATTTTCAAACCCTTCTAATTTTTACCTTTTCGTTATTAATCCTTCTAATTTATTTAATGGAATGTTTTTTGATAAATTAAAAAAATAATTTTGTATGATATAAATAATTTAAGGTTTAAGGTTTTCGGAGTGCTTTTTATTGTGCATATAATTTAAACTAATTATTAATATAAAAATATTAATAATACATTTTTTTATTTTAAAAATATTTTTTCTTTCTGTCCGTTTTAAGATTTTAATTTTATAAATATATAATATAAAACTTTAAAAAATCTATAAATGCCCATTTTCATATTTTTTAAATTATATTTTAAATTATTAGTATACATCTAATTTTATTTAATATTTTAAAATTATTAATTAAATAAATTTAGACTCCAACTATATTATTCTTGTTCTAACATCATCGTTATTAATCAACTCTTGATTTTGAAAAAAAAAACAAATAGTGAGTACGAGCAAGTGTGTATTAAAATAATTTAATTTTCTAAGTATTTCTTTCAATAAGATATAAAAATATTTTTATAATTTTTTTTATACTTGTCATACTATTATTCGGATAGAAAAATAACAATATATCTTTCTATAAAGTGAAAAGATAGAGTTCAAAAAAAAAAATTACTTTGCTGCTAAAGTTTTTAAATTTTCTTATGTCCTCATCCAAAAGTTTTGAAAGCTGAGAGTTGTCTCTTTGTGAGTAAATGTTGCTTTTCCCTTTTTTTTTATTTTTTTATTTATCCTTCCACACTTTTAAATTGTGTAAAGCACATTTTACTTTCCGACTTTATTAAAATCGTTTTTTCCCAATGAAGTTAACGCAGCTAGGTTTTTAGATTAAGAAAAAAATAATTTATAAAATTAACTTTGTGAATTTAAATTCATTATTTGTTTGATTATGGACGTATGCTTTTGCATCTTTTCATATAGTAGTGTCCTAATTAATTTTACAATATAAAATTTCAATAACTTTACTATTATTTGTAATACTAAAGACTACGGGTGTTGGGTATATATTTGACTATGAGAATCATAATAGATTTTGATTGAGAAGGAATAAGTTTAGCAATAACTTAAAAGATATGGGTATAAAATTAGGGATATGAAGTTTATATTTTAATTCCTATTCCTATCTACAAACATCAAGAATGAGAATAAAATAAATTTCATTTTCATATTTTCAGCCTCTTAAATCCACCAACCAAGCCCCCCTAAAAATCAAATCCACTTTTATATATGTAATGCCTATTAATATTATATATATTAATTTATCTCCAGTAAAAATATTTTACCAATTTTATTCTTATTTTAAAAAATATTAAAATATGACATGTGGATTTTGGCCAACTAGACAGTCAATGGCAGGGGTACTCATTCACTTGATTAACAGTGAACAAGTCATGTTTCAAATGCACGTGCTTTTAATCTCTGGGTCAAACTGATTTTATTTATTTTCTTGAATTTGTATCATTTGAAATTGGTGAATTGGATTCAATTCACATGTATCCATAAGACAAGTATGATTAATATTATACTGACAAATGCATGGAACGTATATTAAGGGCTGTGAAGGGCAAGCACATCGATTAAAGCCAATTAAATTAACCCAACTTTAACAAGATTAATTGTGCATATTTTGTTCCTAAATAATTGGGCTTGCATGATTTGATTTCTCCCTTGTTTTCCATTTGTTATACTCTCCTTATAGTTTGTACGTATGACTATAATATATTAACTAGTGTGAATATTATTTTAAGATCATACAATTGGTGAAATAGATATAGTATTAGTTTAAGAAAGTCTATTAGAGTTTATATGACCTTTTAGGATAAACATCACGTTTGTAGCATAAAGTATTTACACATGAAACATAATCAATTCTTCAAAATACAAAGGAAAATTTTCATAATACAATGAAATATCAAAACAAAGTAATTGTGACTCTCCTTTCAATGCATGAAAATACTTTTCCTGTTGTCAAGGGCTAATTACATTCTATTTGTATTCATGTTTGAGGCATTCAGCTTTAGAATTATATCAAACAGTATGATTAGTAAATTTAACATATTATCCACTTAATTAGTGATAAAAGCAATTCAATATTTACTCCCAATTAAAATCACTATGAATTCAGAATTTCCACAATTGTAAAATTAAGTTTAAATTCATGTATCACTAATTAGATGTTGATATACATCCCCTGATGACAATCAAAAACAGCTATAGTTAATTACATGGACGTATATAGAGAAAGAAAATAATTAATAACACATGCGAGTATTAAATGGTTTTGAAATAGAAATATAACCTTTAGAGATCATCCTAGCTAGGTTTGCCAACAAATAGATGCGTGCATGAATCTAAAATCTTTTCTAGATAACTTCTTACTCCTTCGTCTCCTCTTAGAGCAAAGCCCTATATATATATATATATTGTGTGTGTATTCAGTGTGGCCTTCCCAATGTGATCTCAAGGTTCAACTTGTTTAGGTTCACTGTCTGGGAAAGGCCTGATGAATCCAATTCTGAAAGCATTTCCAACTTTTTCGTCGTTTCCATGTGATCCTGATCATGCCAGAGTTATGAAACAATGATGCATCAACAATATCTTAGCTTCAAGGTACAATTATTAAAGTATATATCTCAATTAATTAATCATTCCACATGAAGCTTTTTCTTTTTCAAGGAACTTAAACACCATTAGTACTTTATTAATTATTGAAGATCTTTCATAAGTTCCAACATAAGCTATTCTTAATCATTGTTAATAATGGTAGTAGCAACAAATTAAAAATATAAACTAATATAATTTTTTCTAATATTGATCTTGCAATTAAGATATATGCAATTAAGCCAATGAATATTGATTATAAAATATATACTTAATGCTCTTTAAATATGCCAAGATATGAGTGAAAGGTCAATAGTTTAGATACCATGTAAGACTTCATGCTCTTCTCCCCTGCAGTGGAACTACTTGTCATGACATTGCAGCAACTTTTCCTGTGGCTCATAATGTAGAGAATAATGTCATTTTTACAGATGAATATATTCAGCAAATTAATAATTCGATTCTATGACCCAACAGTTCATATTTTAAGTATTTCCCAGGTGAAGCAGCAAAGAAGTTTCAGAAAGCAAGCAATCTTATATGATACATTTCAGACATGGTGAATATATGCTGTTCTTTGAAAGGCAGATTAGGGGATCACAAAATGAGCCAGGGTTCCCCATGATCTCCTTTGAGGATCACATAATCATCATGGACATCTAAATCAATCATGATTCATGGACACTTAGAGCATTTGATTAATTAAAGGCATGCATGCATGATTTTGTGGGAGAAAAAAAGGAGAGTTAAATGAAAATAAATTAATCGTTCATAATTACCTTGGAGGAACAGTATTGCTCCACATGTCACCAACATGATCATTATCATCAGAATTCTCTCCTCTTGATAAAACTTCAGATGATCCATCAGATGGAACTGTAACAGATGTTTTTTGTTACAGTATTTACTTACAGATTATATACACTGATGTGCCTGATAGGGAAATTTAAAAAAGTAGAAAGAAAATCTCAACCTGAAGGAGCTTCTGGCTTGTCAGTGTTCTTCACAGTTCTGTACATCTGCAATTACAAATATATACATTAAAGCCAAATCTACAATATTTTAGTTGTTTTTTCCTTCATCTTAATTTGCTTTTCCTAAAGCTTCAAGCTTGAATGATTTCCTGTCCACTTATTTTCTCCATCCTTTTTCTAATGGTAGAATCATCTTTGGTCTGTTCACAAAAGCTGTCAAAAATACTCGGAGGCACAGATAAAAAATTACGAGGGAGGAAAGAAATTAAACTATATAGAAGGAATGAAATTAAGGGCATTTAATTAATAAATAACCCTATTTATTATAAGTAAAAGTGAATTGTTTGTGTCTGTGTGTGTGTGTCATTTATTCAGTGTTATAATTGCATGATAAGCTAAAAGCAGCTGACAACTGATCAGAACTCGGCAACAACTACGAGAAGAAGAAGTAGAAAACAAAAACAGGAAGGTGAGGAAAAAACAAAAGGAAAGCACATGATTCAAGTGGAAGTTCCTGCATGATACCTGCAAGTGAGATTTCACATGAGCCAAAGTGAGATCCTTCACGTCCATGAGCTCAAGAACCAACTTGGGAGTGGCCCCTGATGAGCACAAAAAACAGCGTCAAACAATTAAATTAAACAAAAAATGAGAAATCTCAACCCTAAAATAAGCTTTTTGATAGATAGAAATTATATATCAATTGATGTCGATTGATCATACTCTCGTGGCCTCCCAGAAGCTCCACCGCATGGACGAACCGTCCGTGCAGCGTCGAAGTCCACCGCATCCTCGGCGCTCTCATGCTCCGCCTCGATGTGAACCTCGAGGAAGGGGAGAATCTCTGCCGCAGCTGCCCTTGGTTAGCCGCGAGCCCTACAAAACTACAGTCGGTCAGAAGAAACCGAAGACAAAGAAAGAGATCACTGACCAAGTAAAATTACCAATCCCAATCAAAGAAGAAGAAGAAGAAGAAGAAGAAGAAAGCTGGTGGTGATAGATTGGAATCCCCGTCAGAGGCACCGCCATCTCACGAGTAACGTGTGGCTGGGGATGGTGCAAGTAAAAGTGGCGATGGCGGCGGTGCGAGGTGTTAGAGATATCGGTCACGGTAGTACTGCCAGCGGCGTTAAGCTTAGAGGCACCGGTGGCGGTGGTGGTGGTGGAGTCGAGGGGGACCTTCCTCGGAAACCCTAATTCCATGGTGTCATCATGCTTCCTCCAACCTGATGTGCCGGCGTTTGGGGGACTGATCTGAAGTGATAGATCCGGCCGAGGAGAAAAGAACTCCATTAATTCCGTCTACTATGAACTCTACTTCTTTCTTTTTCCTCCTCCTCCTCCTCTCTCTGTTAATAATTGATGCAAAACGTGATACAATTCAGCCAAGTGCTTCTTATCACCGGTCCTACAGTGAGATGAAAGAAGGTAAATCAGGTATTGAGCAGCTCCGCGAACCTTGCCCTTACAAATTTACAACTTGGGTATCCTTCTTAGTTAATAATGCATGAGAGAGAGAGAAAGAGATGTGTGTGCTTTAGGTTGAATTAAGAATTAATGTGTGAACATATAGAAAGTGTGTATGGTGTGTCTGTCTGGAATTATAGCGATGCACAGTGGATCTTGTAGAGGCAAATAAGTTATGAAAGCATAAAGTTGATAGCATCAACAAGGGGGGTAAAATTTGTGAGGTTGGTTCATGTGAGTGCTGTGAAGGAAGTGACATCTGATAGTTGTATCACACATTAATGTTGAAAAAAAAAAACCTTTTCGCTCATCCCAAGCATCCTTCATCGCCGTCCTCACAGTGAGATAAATCATGATACCGAATATTCTCTTAATTAGGTAGGGTGATATTAATCTTCAAAGACACCCATGGGCTAGGGGACAAGAGTTCTATGAGAGAGAGGGGGAGATTTTTTTTTTTTTACTTTTTATTTAGATTCCAAGGCATTTGTTTTCTTGGGCAATCTCTGAGAAAGATTTGGAATATCTAGTACAAGGTTACTCGAAGTTTGAGAGACTAGTTGTACTTGAACCTAAGTGATTTCTTTTCTCACTGAAATGTTGACTTGACCATTCAATTACACATGTTTTCCTATCTCTCCTTCTTTTGGACTAGTTATCAAACTATTTTATTTTTTCTAAATCACATCTAAATAAATAAAAAAATAAATATACTCTTTATTTTTCTTCCCATGCATTGTAGATTATATATTAATGCAAGTTGATTTAAAAATCATTAATTTACATAGGTAAATTATCGTGTTTATACAATATTAGGATGCCCGAGATAAAAAAAAATAAAGGATTTTAGATGCCTAAAAACTCAACCCATAATTAAGTTGATTATGAGTGAAAATTATTCACAAGCTAATTTTTAAAATTTCTTTTATATTATTATTTTTTTGGTCTATTAAACCTAGCTAAATCAGCTTGCATGAATATTCACCTATCTTAACCTACTATTACTATAGTAAAACTATTAATGCGAATTAATTAAAAAATTAACTTGTAGAAAATGATAAAAATAAACTTTTGAATTGAAGAGTGGAATAGGAAAATGAAATTAATTTGATGAGAGGCGCCATTTGCTAATTTTCATATACTTGTAGTGCTATTAGATAAAAGAGCATTATTATAAAAGAACATGTTTTAGTAAATTATGTAAAGTTATTGATATAAAGTAAAGAAAGTAAGATGGATTACACATCAGTGTTATATTTGTTTGCTAACGGAAGGAAAAAACCAATGGTAAAGGATAATTTTATTTTAAGTTTTCATACGTTCTAATGGTTTTTTTATAATAATAAAAAAATATTTTTGGCAATTTTATTTTTAAAAAGTAATTGTAATAATATTTTACTAATTTTCTTATATGATTTATGAGTAGGTATAATCTACTAAACAATTTTATTCATATAATTAATATTACTCTACTATTTATTTTACTTTAACCTACATAATAATTGTAACCATTTTGCTATCATTTACCCATTTTATGGGATTGTATATATTCTAGCATTTTTTTCTTCTTATTGACTAGAAAGTACTCTCCCTCTTCTCTAATAATGTATAAATTTTTATTATAAATTTTTTATTTTTGTTATATAACTTACTCATCACTGTTGTTTATTATTTTTTTTATCATTTTATATTATTTTATGATTTTATATAAGATATTTAGGATGTCAATATCTCTTCGAGAGGAATTTTCTTAGTAGTTTTGAGAAAAGGAAGTAATATATGAAAACATAGAATAAAAGTCCAATCAGTATCTACAGAAATATAGAATATATAATATTTTTTTCTAAAAAATAAAAAAGTTTAATTAATGCATGCAATTAATTCTGACAACATGATATATTATAGATAGTGGTCCGTGGAGATTATATATATATATCCTGTTATTGATGGCTGCCGACACAAAGTATTTTGATTACATTTTCTAATTTCCATTTCTTTAAAATCAAATTGAGTAAACTCTTCAAATTATTTTTTTTTATTATTGGAAATCAAAATAATAAAAGACTCCTCATATTCAAGATAGATATTCATAAGATTTATTTCAGATATCCAGATCTTATATATTATTTAAGAGAATAACTCAAATAAAAGGATAATTGCCTAATTGACTAATTTATCAAAGTTTAATTGAACTTAGACATGCCACCAGCAATTTCTTCTATTACAGATAATATATGTTATCCTCGTGAAAAATGAAACTAAAATAGATGTATTTTTTTAAAAAATATATTGTGTAGTTAATAAATATTTTTTTAGAAAAAAATGATATTTTGAAATTATTACTAAAATTCAAATTCATCTTCTTAAAAAGAATAAAAGAGGATTTAATAATGTTTTTTAAATAAAAATTTAAGTCCCTATATTTTATTGAGATCCAATCAATCTTTTTTTAAGAATTCTTTGATTGCACAACCATATAATATTCTAAAAATTTTAAAATATTTTCAACCATGCAATAAATATAAATTTATTATGATGTTGTATTATAAAATTGTTATGCATTTATTATTCTAAATTATTTAAAACTAATGCATACTTGACTTCTAAATTCAATATCTATTATCTATAATAAGTTCATGTGAATCACAGTCTATGTATTTATATTGTAAATTAATCCACCCAAGATACTCTGATCCATAAATTTATAGACCAGGGGATGATCCATAATCTATTTGAGGCTGGATTAAGGTCATAATCTGGCAGTAATTATTTACGGTCCATCGACGGGTTCTGTGCCCCCCGACTGGTCACTCGACCAAAGTTTCTGTGCGCTCTGAACTTCGCCACCAGTCGCTTGGGATCACCACCAGGCGACTGTATCAGTCGCCTGGTACAAGCCACCAGGCGACTGCTACTTCCCTAAACCTAGGGTTTCACCCGAGTACATTCACTCAGCACTCGTCCTCGTCCGACCAACCTAGACCTAGCCTTCTAGCCATCCTCCATCAGCCTCGCGTCCCTCGGATG
>JBAMIB010000002.1:1618302-1633785 GCA_037177415.1 Kaempferia rotunda
AAGTAAATTAATTGAGTCTGCCTCTTTTCTTTATTTCTGTTTTATTTAATATTAGTGTTTGGTATTAAGTTAATTGTCCTTTGAGAAAGGTTGTTCTAATTTTTCTGTTTAAGTTTTCCAACTCTTCTAACCGGCCGTCAAGGGACCTACAAGATCAAGCCGAATAGATACAATGCCAAGACTATTAAAATAGCCAACAATATAAATTAAGAAAAAACTGAATAAGTCTGCCCTCCGATGTGACGTGGGGCCGACTGTCAGGATCCTCCCAGCGACACTGTATCATCTATCGGATACCTAGAATAAGATTAAATCCATTGAATGAGTTCAATGAACTCATTGAATATCGGCCAGACATGCATAGTAAGCTATACCTAGCAGTAATAATCATGCATGTACAATCTCATGTAACAATAATAGGAAATGCAAAACTGAACTACGAAATCTACTATCAGGTGCAAAGCTGAACTACGAATAACAATACTAGAATCTACTATCATGACATAAGTGTGCAAACCATGCGATCAGGTGCAGGGTCGTCAGACTGAATACATAATGTCTCTTGTATGTGCATGTCAAGCATATGCAGCAACTAAAATGCAACAATCAAAATGCAGTAAATATAAATAAATGCAATCCATGCAATATACACATGATGCAATGATATGGACACCCCTGATGCCAGTCAGCCACCGTCACGTAAATGGTAAGGTCAAGTGTGTAGGATTGTGACAATTGCGCACTCTGCCATCACTGCTCCTGTGTGACCGAGTGGACAGGATGCTGTTGGAGTACACCTATCCTCCTACCACATGATAAGTGGGGGAGCATAGCTCTCATCTCTTCGTCTCACAGTCAAAAAGAGGGATCCCTTCCTACTACCACGCTACGTCAATGATACCACTAAGCGGACAAGCAGCGCCCAAACAGAACAACTGCATACACCCTCCTGATGTACCACTATACCATGAGTGGCTATGTGTGCAGATCATGTAACTAGCGATGAGCTCAACTACAATGGAGTTAATGATCGCTAGCATGCAATCATGTAAGATGATGCATGACACTAATGCATGTAACACCTATCAATCAACACATCCATTTGATAAGCACCAAAATCAGTCCATATCAAACACATAAGTATCATAAGTCTAGGTATACAGGCCAATTATATCTAGTAGCTAGTTGAGTGCCCAGTATTGAATTGTATATCACTACTCCTATGAATATACGTACACATGACAAGTATCAAAATGATATAGAACTAAATGAGTAATAGATAAAAAGGGCATACAGCAGGTATCAAGTAGTGATATACCAGGGCAGATATAAACATAAAAATTACTACTCGCTATGACATACTGCGCATATCAAAATGACAATATCAAAAGGAGATAGGTCAAAGATACCCGCCTTAAAATGACGATCGTGTCAATCAATCCCACGACGCACAACTCGTCGCAGATCAAGGACCTGCAACCATGGGTAATTAAACTATTCACATTGATATCAATTAGCTAATCACATACGTAATGAATAGCTAACCTTAATATTAAGTTAACCTCGGTTAGGTTTTCCATACATGTCATAACTCCATACTACTTTATTACTGTAATTTGATTAGTTTAAACACTAATCCAAAAACCCCATCCTTTCACATCTTGAATGAGTATTCAAAATTCTAGGTTTAAAGTTCTAACCTTTCGGCATCAATCATAACCCAATTCATAACCCAGCCCTAGCCATTAGCAAAGACTAATACATAGCATACCTTAAATTGGATCTCTGAAATGCAGAGATAGCTGCTGGAATGGAATTAGGTTCACTGCCCCTACGCAAAACAGTCAACTTTAAAATCCAGCATCATTCTATCTCAGATTTGAAATCCATATCTTCATTAAGCTCTAATTAAAACTGTCCCAATTCTATGATCAATCATACCGACATCTACTCACCTCAAATTTGGAATACCCCACTGATACACTGCCGGAGGTCTGCTGGCCGGATCTACAGTACTCAGACAAACACCTAAAAAAAACACTAAATCCACATAACTGAGATCTTAGATCTCTACAACTCAAATTCTACATTGCCTTACCTTGAATTGAAGTATCCCCGGCGTAACTTGCTGCTGGGAGGGTTGGCCGAACGATACCATGCACAGAGTAGATACCCCTGCCATCCAGACCAAAACGGTGCACCCAAATCAGAAATCCAATATCCCAAAACCTAAATCCACACCTAGATGTAGAGCTTACCTCAGATCTGGCTGCCGATTGCCCTAGACAACGGTGGCGAATCGGAATGGGAGCTAGGACTCCACACCTCCAACGATCAGCAACGGATCAGTCAGCCTAACCACTTCCAACTTATGTCCATGGTCGGCAATGGGTGTCCGACCGGGATGCAACCTTGCAAGGTGCTAATGAATCGGCATCGAGTGGAAGAACACGCGAGATCTGTGGCCCTCGGGACGTTGTAGGTCGTCGCGTTGCTGGGTAGCTCTGCCTCTCATTGGGGCGGCCGGCGCCGGCATTCGGAGGTTGATGGCCGAGATCGGAAGGGTGAAGGTGAAGTGTTGGGTGGTGGTGAAGAGGAGGTATGGAGGGGGTGTCGGGTTCGGGAAAGAAGTCGGCGATTCTTTAGGGTACTGTAGCTTAGGTTTTATAGTGTTCCAACTTAGGTTTAGTTAAATTAAACCTAGGTTTATTTTCAATCAACTACCACGTAAATGGGTATACTAAACAAACTTTCTATTTGTCTATCGAGTCATCCCCTCAAAACGGGTCATTAGAGCTTCGATAAATTCCCAGAAAATTTCTGAAAATTTTGTTAAGGTTAAAACTTAAGCCGAAATTACTATTTAATCGTCATATATAACACTTATGCATGTGTATTTCGCTATGAATTTGCGGATACTGATTAAAAAAGATAAATTGGCTTATTGCCTCTTAATTTGCAAATACTATCATTATTTTTTTTTGCTTGGTGGTTTCTGTATTAACCTGTGCTTTTGCTCCAGCTTCTTTGTAATTACAAAGTCAACTTTGTCCCTGGTTGGGATTGTCATGGCCTTCCAATAGAATTAAAAGGCAAGTTCCACATCCTCAGCATACATTTTTTTTCTCTCACTGTCTGGGTTAAATCAGTGAAGTAAGTATCTTGCATAAATTTGATGTGTTATGACTTGTCAGTAAACCTCTAGAATCATGCATTTCACAGAAAGCTAATTACCTATCTGTTTTTAACATTTGCATAATGACAATATGAATTGTTAGATTGTTGAATTTCTTGTCAAGTATTGTATTCATGCTCAAAGTGAAAGTTAAACATGGATTGCCATCAGTAGGTGATATTCGGTTGGACCTTTTTTTTTTAATCAACACTGCATCGTAGATTGTGATTTTTGAAACTATGGTTGAGAGGTATAGATGTGAAAGTATGATATGTGACAATACAATTCCAACATTTCATATAAACTGATATAGGAATGTTCACAATTTTAGATATCATGCCATCCGCCAATACAGGTGGATGCTGTGTTCTATTCTTCTAGTGAAATGCTGGCACAGTCTGAGATGCAGCACACCTGGGAACCTGTGACAAAGGTAGAAGGCTGCAATTTCAGCAGTAATTTTAATGGATCTGGCTTGACAAACTTCTAGATAGGCTTCTCTTGACTCTCCTCCTCTCATGCTGCTAGGTCTGCAGTTGCTCCCCTTTCTTCGGTGTTGACAGGCACCATAGTCAGTATGCTAACATGATACTAATATTGTTTCGCTCTCGTCTGGGACTGATTGTCTGATTCAGAATGAAATTTAAAACCTTTGCAACATTATACACAAAGCAACTGCGGGATGAGGATGCAAGTATTTTTGAAAATGAATCAAATGAAGATGTAAAGTATTCATCTTTGTGCTATCTGGTAGCTATATATATACTGTTTGGTAATGACGTTGTGTATTGAAAGTCTACTACTGATCTTTGGCTGGACTGTTGAAAAAAATGGTCAATTGCTATAAAGTGTTTCATTGATGCAACTTTCCTACTTTTGGTGCATCTGTAGAACTCTTCTACATCATATTTCCTTGTGTTCATTTGTTTTAGCTATCATTACTTTGTCATCTAGTAAAGCGAGAACACATGATTTATATTCCTTTTTCAAAGATAATATGTTATTATTTATATGATTGAATCACCAACAACCAAGCAACTGTTTAGTCTGAATAATTGATATAAATTATAAACCGCTGTTTTTTTTTCGAGATTGCATTTAGTAAAATTGCATCTATTGTTTGTTTTTTTCTTCTTGTTTTTGCCTCTTATAGACATATCTAACTTTTGTACAATCACTTTTGCAATAACCTTTCACTCAATTTTATATTGTTCAGTTCTGCAGTCTATGGATGAAGATACTAGAAGGGAGTTAAAGCCTTTGAAGCTGAGAGAAAAGGCTGCAAAGTTTGCAAAAAATACTGTTAATATTCAGATGAACTCTTTTAAGGTAAATTTTCTCTCTCACTTTTCATAACTACACTATTTATGCTAAATTTATATCCAAGGATCTTTCATGTGCTTCTACATTTGAGTTACTTTCATGTTTTTTGGATATTGTTAATTCTTGTATGTTGACAGCGTTTTGGGGTATGGGCTGATTGGGATGCACCTTATCTAACCCTTTTTCCAGAATATGAAGCTGCACAGGTTGGTAGTAATTTTCCATTCACTTATTTCTCCTTCTATTTCTCACTTGACTAATGTAGATTAGATAATCACCATCATCATTGAGTTGCACTAGTCTTAGTTGGAGGTTGGTTAATATAGACTAGTTAATCATGAACACATTTTTCATTTTGATGATAATGTGTTTGCAAATAAAATATATTTTTTGTATTCATGAAAGCATAATTAACATAAGTTTTTATTTTAATTTATGTTGATAGAATACAATTATTTATCATAGAAAATTCAGTTAATATTAACTTAATGAAATTAAACATATATTGAGTATTTTATGAATTTATTATTTATTTTCAATTATCAATATTCATTGTCAAGATAGATAAATAATTTTTCTTGAAGCAGTTGACAATTGGTGCAAAATTAAAATATAGGTAATGTCATATATGAAATTCTAACTCCTTAGTTGGCAAATATTATCTTGTTAATTAAAATTTTCTATTTTCAGGTTGTAGTTTTTAGAAAATAAAATAAAGTCATTAAAAAATGAACATAAAAGGTAAATTTTATCGCTTCATTCACCTCTAGTAATTTCTAATGTATAAAAAAAATAATTCTAAAATGTATTTTATTTCTCTTTTAAGCTTTTAAATTCACTTTTCCAAGAAATGAAAAATAAAATATCTTTCCGGCCAAACACATTATACATATGTAAAAGCCCTACTAATAATAATCCTAACACATTGATATTGATTCTGACATCTATTTGTGGTTCTCATTGTCATTGCCTATTTTGAAATAATTGATGCTGATTGATCAATGTCTTCATTTTTCATTGTTTTTTTGTTTTGTTCCTTGACATATCCATTCTGCATGAAGAGGCTTTGGAATGGAGAGCTGATTTTATTGGTAGCTTATCTGGATGAATACTACTAAAGATGTAATTGATAATTGGAGATTGATGACATTTTTCTATAGCTTCCATGTTCCAAAGAGATTGTCCCCTCGGGGCGGTGCGATGGTTAAGGCATGGGACGTTGCCATATGAGGTCTTGAGGTCGAAACTCGGTGTGTTCGAGCATATATCTCCCCTCATGTCTTGACCGTTTGCACTAATAGCTAGTAGCCACCTGTGATTTATCTCCTCCGTGTTGGTCTAGGGACGGGTTGGCGCCTTTTTGCCACATGTTCCAAACAGATCTAGTCTATTGTTAATATTTTCTTAAATATTGCATCCCCTGTATTTGTCTTTGGTAGATAGAAGTTTTTGGCAAGATGGCTCTCAAAGGATATATTTATAGGGGTCGAAAGCCTGTTCACTGGAGCCCATCCTCACGCACAGCTTTGGCAGAGGCAGAATTGGAGGTAAATTACTGGAGATTAAATGGCTATCTTTGAGCTTTTAAGTTGTTTCTTTTCTTTTCATTAATTCATTTGTTGAGTATTTTACTTCGTCTACACTTTTGAGTTCTTTGTCTGTGGCTTCCCTGATAAGAAACTATTATTACAAGTAAACAAAATGTTAGAGAAACAAATATGCCTAGTTCATTTTTTCCTTGGGTAAATTCAGTAAATAGTTTCATTCACAATATAAATACACCCATCCTTTTTCTCATGTTTTCTTAACACTGTTTCACTCGTTTTATCTTCCACCTTAGTTAATTTCAAGTCATGATTGTCAATGTTTTCTGTTCTCCTTCCTATTGTCAGTTGTTAACCACCTGACACCTTGCATGACATGTCAATCACAAAAACATCATACACCCCTTTCCATTTTGACCACCTAGCTTTTGTTACACAGATAAATGGCAGAGCCATTTGTATGAACAAAAGTGAGTGTAAATCTCAGCATACTGAACTAAGTTTGCTCCTACCCGAACCCGACCCATTGTAGTTCCCTAGATGTGGGAACTACAATAATTTGATGTTATTGTGGATGCTCCAAGTCCAATTGTTGATTCCCATCTAAGTTTGCTGCACCCGTGACATTTATGCAAGTTGAATTCACACTGAGTTCTTGTAATTGTTATGTATTCTAGTTATTCACTTGATCTTTATAAATTATTTATGCTTCTTGCTTGCAAAGATATACTTGCTCAATTATGTTTAAAATGATATTAACATGGTTTTTAACTTCTTTTATTCTTTACTAGGAGGGTATCCGTCCCCATTGAATTATCATTTCTTTCCAAAATCTTGCTGCACGTAGGTTGTTTTTCCAATACATTATATATTAGAATGTTTCCAAAATGTCTTTGTTGAACTGTAGCATTCTACATTTTGAAAATCTACAGATCTGTTAATGAAGTCATCTGCCATGGGATTCCAGATGCAAGGTGCAATCTTCTGACAATAGTTTCACATAATCATCTGATTTCCATTATGTAGCTTTGTTAACTTCTTCATAAGATGAAACTTATAAAACATCTATCATTTAGTTTCTATAGTTCAAGAAATTTTTGAAACATTTGATGTGGGACTAACTTGTAATTTCTAATATCCACAAGCTAAATTAGAGAATGTTGCTTCCTTTGGTGATGATGCAATGGAAAGATGATTTGCTTGATGAAATATGCACATATATTTGTTTGCATTATTATCTCTCAATGATAACCTTTTCTATTTTCTTATCCATTTTGGTTGCTTGGCGTTTAAAGTAATACTTTCAGTAGTTAAAATATAATTGTCAGGAAATTCAAGACAAAAAGGGTTTAAAGACAAAATAAGTTGCTCTTTGGTGGTTTGATCCGTCCTGTAGTAGAACACCAACATAACATACCAAAATCCTAACACACTGCAAAAACATAGAAGGTACTGGAACACACGAGGACTTATATAGAAACCTCAAGATGGGAAAGAAAACCACAAGCGAGGATGAAGATAAAGATCATTAATGATGCAGATGTACAGAAGTTACATAATGAGCACACAATGCAGAACACAAAAAGCCTAACTGTTACCCTATAGATCATATTGATATCTGGATTCACCACTCTACTTTTTATTCCAGTCAGGCTAGATGCTGCAGAAAACACAATTGCACTATTGTAAAGGGGGCAAATTGTGTCAAATATCAAGTGTTGAACAGAGATACTGTACATTTTGTTAGCATAAAATCCATGTTGATATGCTTTGATCTCCTCAATCCTAGGGTTCTTAAGTTAGCTAACTAGATTAAGTATCCAACAGTATCAGTTCAATTCAGACCTGATATGCTAGATCCAAATGGTTGGCTCCTGGCAGGTATGCTCCTAAATCCGTGTATCCATAGCTTGGCATAGATTTTGGCTCAACATTTCTAAAGGTTGATCATTGTGTCCTTTAAATATATAATGGTAGGACAGATTTGAGTCACACTTAACAATAGTTATCTTTTAGATGAGTAATTTGATGAATGCTACACCGTTAACTGAGACTAGGAATAACGGATTGTGTCAATCATTTGACTTGGAAATTCTCTGAGCTCAGTTGTTTGATCTTTGTTACTAAGGGTGGTTCTTACGGACTTCTAAATTTGATGCAAATAACACTGATGTTTAGATAGAGATTACATTCTTCCAAGATGAATTGATTGGAGAATATGTAATCCAGTAGTGTCTGTTCACTTAATCTTAAATTTTTATTGCTCAAGCAGTTTACTAGGTACCTAACGGGAAAGGCTATGTAGTGGTATATATTTGTTTACCACATACAATTTGAACCACACATGATTCTCAGTTGTGATTCTACAGGAGGCTCGAGGATGGTGACATTGTCAATGTTGATGTAACTGTATATTATAAAGGTGTCCATGGTGAGTCAACCTTAAATCCACTCCAAACTTTCTTCTTGCGTACACTGTAAATATAAGTTTCTTGAGTTTTGATTTTATAGGTGATCTAAATGAGACTTTTTTTGTTGGGGAAGTGGATGAAGCTTCTCGGCATCTTGTCCGTTGCACCTATGAATGTTTGGAGAAAGCCATTTCTATAGGTTATCCTTTTAATACTCACTGACAGTTGATGATGTTGATGGTCTAGTTGCTAGTAGATTTCTTTAAGATTACATCATGTACATGGTTTCTGTCCAGCAGACTATTCCGTTACTAAAATTTCTCATCAATTTGAGTTGATTCTGACTTATTTTACATCAAGTTCAGTTAAACCTGGCGTTCGATTCCGTGATGTTGGTGAAGTTATTAATCGTCATGCAACAATGTCTGGGCTAGCAGTGGTATGCTATTTCACAACACTCCAATTTAAATGTAGAGAAATGATTTGTAGAGAGAAAAAAACTCAAGGAAACGCTCAAGGAAAGACACATGAAGTGATGGAACTCACAAAAAGTGAAATGGTGGGCTCCATCACTATGTGTCTTTCCTTGAGCGTTTTTTTGAGTTTTTTCTTTGAGTGTATCTCTGCTCTTAAATGTATGCTACGATTGACTTATTTCAGCATATAATTGTTTGATGCAGGTGAAATCATATTGTGGACATGGTATTGGAGAGTTGTTTCACTGTGCACCGAATATTCCTCATTATGGGAGTATCCTAGCTAACCAATTTTAGATGATTGCTCTATTCTACTATATTTGGTTTTTCGTTTCCAGTCTTGCGTGTTTAGAAGAACAAAAAAAATTCCCATCTACGAATGAAGCACATGGACTAGTTATGTCACTCATATCCAATGATAGTTGATGACCCACTAGATATCTATATCTGAGCTAAAAACTCCATAATACTTTTTAATCAAGTTGCTGTGCATGCAATTGTTGCCTTGACACCTGAACTAGGAAACAAAGCTGTTGGTATCATGAAAGCTGGGCAGACATTTACAATTGAACCTATGATCAATGCAGGTCATTTTTTTGAGATTTGATTAGTATTTCTGTGTTTATATCACCATTTATTTATATTGTTCAAGTATTTTTTATCTTCAGGCATCTGGCGTGATCGGTTATGGCCAGATGGATGGACTGCAGTTACGGCAGATGGTAAACGAAGTGCTCAATTTGAGCACACTCTTTTGGTGAGTAGCACCTTTATATTATTGAATGTTTTAGATGGTAAACGAAGTGCTCAATTTGAGCACACTCTTTTGGTGAGTGACACCTTAATATTATTGAATATTTTAAATGATAATCAGAAATTTTCTGTTGGAGCCAACTGGTTATGCTTCTAAAAAAATTGATTGCTCTCTGATAGTTAAATATTTATAACTACTGTTATAATTCCTAAACATATTCTTGGGTTGTTAGTTGTAATCACTTAGTTTGTTCAAAATTTCACAGCTTAGATGCTTAGTTATCATCATCTGAAGCCTCATACTAACAGAATAGTTTTTTATCAGGAATGGAGATTTCCATAGGAAATTAGGGCACAAATGTAGTTGTGACTCTCGCTTGTGTGAATTTCACATCACAAATGTAGTTAGGGCACATCTGGAACTTGATATTCATGTTCATTGCAGATCAAGTAACACCATGCTGCTTTTTTAGTTAGTTTTTTTTTCTGTAATGGTAAGTTATTATCACTATTTTTAAATTTACAGAAGTAGAATTTCCCAGTCAGCCCACTCTTTTATAGAAGTAAAGGTGAAATATCTAAAAGGTTCATTTGATCACTCCCATTCACCCTAAAAGGATACCCCACAGCTCCTAGCTGAGTACAAAGGTGGGTAAACGTATTCTATACAGTATATTGTTTTATATTGTTAAAAGTGATTTGCAAGCCAATTATCTCAAAAGCATGAGCCCTTAGGAAAGTGCAATTATATATTTAGCCTTCAATACTTTACATTCACATGTGAGTGACTATACCGATCCTTGGCCTCCATGTGTGATTATCCTTTCACCTTGACTTGGCATAAATCTAACATTGGATGTGCTCTAATACTATAGTTCATGGGTTAACCACTTATCTTAAAAACTAGAGCTAAAGGAAAGAGACCAATTATATATTTATTTCCTTAATATTGTACATAATTCATGATAGAGAAGAATCTTTTGTTCTAAATCTAATTTTCAACTACTACTAGATCTTCCAGGGCACCAACATGACTTGAGTCTTCAGGTATAGGTTTCTTGGTGCATCTGAAAGTAATTAATTCAATTTCAACACATCACCAGTTTCACAGATTCAGTTATCATCTCCCATTTACAGAAGCACAATTTTCAGATCCTAAACCATTCCAAAAGAAAGATTCATTTTCCACTATTAATCTTCTGTCTGACACCTACAACTCGATTTACAGGTTCCAAAAATCAGAATCTGAGATTGATGATTTCCAGTTCAGAACTCTGAAAAATTAGCAAGAGTACATTGGTCAATCTAGCATTTGAATGTTTTTCAGAATCTGAGATCTGTTCAGAATTCTAAAAAATCAGTAAGGTTGCATTGGTTCAATCTCAGCCTTCATCTCCTCGAATCAGCTCTGAGGTTACATAGTTTTAGCATTCTGAACGATTTTCAGCATTCTTCAACCCTACTTCACTTCTTAATAATGGCTTCCGCATTCTTTCAACACTGCTTAACACCAATAAGGTTGTATATAGGTTCAGCATTCTGAATATCTACACTGCTAACTCCAGCCATCTTCCCTATGCTTCTGTCTAATTCCTGCTAACTATCAAACTGATTTCTGCATGAACGTTTGACATCCCCTTTGAAAGCGTTGCGAATGGTCTTACACTGGTTTTATTGGATTTGCTCTGGATGATGGAAAAACTGCCAGCAAGTAACAAGCATAAACTCCTTAAGATGCTTGACACTGGGTTGGGGTTTGGTGAAGCAATAGGTCACTCCTTTAGCTTTAGGATATTGCATAAATAAATAGAAGATGTGTAAAGAGAACACAATAATCTTCTTTGTTCCATAAAAATCAACCACAATAAGATAAGCTAACCCTTATATTCTGAACACTGCTTTTCGAAGATTCTTCTATTCCTTTCTTTCAAGCCAATGTGGGTGTACTGTTGTGGTAAAAACAATATAAGCATCTTACCAGATCCACAATCAGTGAACCAACAAAAATGCTGCACTATGTTCCCAAGAATTAAATTGCCCAGTCGAGTTTCCAATTGTGATTCTTAATGTGAATTTGTGTTTTTGTTTACTTGATAAAATTTGGTCAGGTTCAACCATTGAACATCTGCCTTAAAATTTTGCTATTTTGAAATTGATGGCAGTTTGACTTGGATTTGTTTGTATCCTAAGTTGGAATAAAATCAGAGTGGTAGTTTGTTCCTTTTTGATGGGGTCTAAATTGTGTAATATTAGCTGCCTTGTGTATCTTTGTCTTTGATAATTAACTTTTCAGGAATGTGATCCCTACAAAGTCTGCTAAATGAGACGTTTTTACTTGTGGAAATAATAATTAGGAAATTAAGGACTATTCATGATATTGTTATTAATGATAATGCACATGATCTCAAGAATTTTCAGACTATTAATGCTTTTGTCACTGCAAGAACATGCTATTGGTGCCAAATTAGCTTGTTTCATTCAGTTGACTGAATAGTTCCATTGCTGGTTGAAAATTAATTAGAGCTACTCCAGTTCTCCCAAGTCATTGCATCCATGATTTTCACGGTATTCCGTTTGGTTGTCTGAACTATCGTTGTGATTTCTTTCTAGAATCTACACTGCCGATTAATGGGTAAAACCGCTTGGAGTAACTTGTGATGGGGTTTTATTTGTTATAAATAATTATTTAACTGACAAAGTGAAGCCGATTCTTTATTGATAGCAGTGTTCTGGGTGTAAAGTTTTCTGATACATCAAGTCTGCAATGAATTCGACCACTTTCAACCTTTTTTTATATTGGTTTGCTAGATGAAATTTCAAGTTGATGTAGCCTAGGTCCTATTGTTGGGCAACTTATGCCAGTCAGGTTGACAATATAATTGGAGCTTTATCGGCACATTTCTTATAAGCAGATTACAAATTCTTAAATAACATTAATACAAATTCTGAAATGATGAATCAATCTTTGAAAGGACATTAATACAACCTCAAGTCGTGTTGGTCTGTGGACGGGTTGGCAGAGACGTTGGGGGCGAGCGAATCGCCCTTCTGTCACATTAATACAACCTCAAGAATCTCCGATAATCTAATTAATTTTCTTGGACTGAATCATTCAATTTTGCTGTTGCTGTTTGGGAATCATCTTGAGGTGTTAATTATCGTGTGCAGGTAACAGAGACAGGGGTTGAGGTTCTAACTGCTAGGTTGCCACAATCACCTAATGTCTTTCCGTGGTTGAACTCCTAATTTGTTTTCCAATTTGTGACCAAGTTTTTGAGTAAGCTTTGTCATTCGTTCAATTTAGTAACTTAAGCTGTGTTATTCGTCTGTATACAATGGCGGTATCAAATGCTATCATTTACTGGTGATCCTCGCCAGAAGGAAACTTTTGTACAACTTTAAATGCTGAGATATTTAGTCGCGTCTTAATTTGGCTTGCTACATTGAAAAAGGAAATTAGCCTATCGTCTTTGTATCTGATGATGCCAGACAAATTGAATTACCTTTGTTGTTGTTTCTAATTCGGCTGAGTACTTCATTAAGAACATCTATATTATCTATCTTATTTAAAGATTTTACTTTAAATTTTAGATAGTGCATCTAAAAACTTTTTACATCAGCTATCTTATCTATTTTTTCATTAATTCTTTTCAATCTCTTTCCTTCCACTTGTTCTTTTCAATCTCTCTCCTGTCATTCATTTCACAAATATAATAATAAAAAATAATAATAATAAAATATATATATATATAATGAAAATTTTAAGGTAGGTGATTTAGTATGTTGTGAAAAGTGATTATCTAAATTTAATAAAGTATGTAATTTTTTTAAAATTGTAAAGAAATTTTAAAGAACTTGATGTGGGTGTTCTAATTGGCTAAATAATTTTCTAGGATTTTTCCATCTTTATACTACCGATATAACGTAATTATTTTTTTTTCCTTTTCTTTTGCTACGATACAACTTGAACCTGATTGGAAAAAAATTTAAGGGAGAGCATACAAAATCCTAATCTACTATTCCTTGCTTTCCATTTACTTCTCCCTCTCGTCCCTTGCTTCTTCTGTTGATTCCTTCAACATTAGAAATTCCTTAATGGTCGAGATATATGCCAAAACCTAGGTGTATATTCGAATGTGGAAACTTAAATTTACTTCTAGAATACCTATTGGATGTAATTCGTGTTGTAAAGTGGCATCCAGATTCTGCCAAGTTAGTTGAAGCTGAAATGCCGAGGCAGGCAGGCAGGCAGCCACTTGTTGAGTTCAGCTAAAGCTGATAGCTCTGTCAAATGCAACAGGAGGCGAGGCAAGCAATAAGGTCACCAATCTCTAGGAATGAAAGATATCTTAGAAAATCTCTCCAAGGTGGATGATTAAAGTTGATATCCGGAAGGTTTTTGATATGGTTGATTGGAGTTTTCTTACATCTGCATTTGTTTGTTATTATTTTTCTAAACAATTTTGCGGATGGATACATGAATGTATAAGCATGGTTTCATATTTGGTTAGTCTCAATGGAGAGTTACATGGTTTCTTTAGTGGGAGAAAAGGCTTGAGGTAAGGTGATCCACTCTCACATTTATTGTTTGGATTATGTTTGGAGGTTTTCTCGTGCTCTATAAAGGAAGTTTCAAGGCTGGACGTTTTTAATTACCATCTTGTGTGTGGAGGTCAAACTCACTCACCTAGCTTATGTTGATGATCTATTGTTGCTTGCAAGGGCAGGTGTCTCTCCTTTGAATCTCATCATTGGTTGTTTGGTGGATTTTGGTGACAAGGTAGGTCTTAGAGTGAACCCATCCACTGAAATCTAACTTATATGGCCGGACTTGATGAACAAATGTGTGAACAACTATTTGACATTATCGGTTTTCAGCTAGGGTTTTTTTTCCCATTTCTAATGTCTTGGTATTCCATTAGCTATCGGGAAATTATGCATTGCAAACTACGAGGCACTTCTTGAGACAATTACAAAGAAGGTGGTTTCTCGGTTAAAGCATACCCTTTCATATGTCGGCCGGTTAGAGTTGGTACAATCGGTAATGTTTTGTCCATTCATGGTATTTCTCCATCTTTTGTATGATCTACAATGCACCCTTGGGGCGGTGATATGGTTAAAGCATGAGAGGTTGTCACATGAGGTCTTGAGATCAAAATTGGGCATGTCTGAGCATACCTCCCTCATGCCTTGACCATTTGTACTAATGGCTAATAGCTACCCGTGATTTATCTTCTCTGTGTTGATCATAGGATGAGTTAGTAGGGGTGCTGGAGCGAGCAAATTACCTTTTGCCACATACAGTGCACCCACCAATCTCTTGGGCAACTATATATCTACCAAATAGAGGAGGTTATGGGTTACGTGATTTGCAAGCATGGAATTCGACTCTTCTATGCCAGACTCGATGGAATATTCAAAATCAGAGGGAGTCTCTTTAGGAGCGATGGGTTCATTACCACGAGCAATGATACACTCAAAGAAAAAAACTCAAGGAAAACCTCAAGGAAAGACACATATTGATGGAGCCCACCATTTAACTTTTTTGTGGGCCCCATCACTTCATGTGTCTTTTCTTGAGGTTTTCGTTTTTTCTATCTACACATCATTTCTCCATTACCACTACCTCCGACTTGTGGACTTTAGAGGAGTAAGCCTTTCTATTCTCCTCTAATTAAGTGTCTAGTTCAGATTTGTGATATTCTTCTACATTGTACTACCAGTAGGGGCCTACTTCAGATTTGTGATATTCTTCTACAGTGTACTACCTCAGTAGGGGCCTACTTTAGAGTTTTGATATT
>JBAMIB010000002.1:1662572-1681518 GCA_037177415.1 Kaempferia rotunda
ATATATGCGTAAATTAAAGTGAAAATATTAAACTCTTTTAACTAGTAGCCCTACTCATTGATAGATAGCAGGTCTGAAAAAGTGGATTGTCTGGATAGATCATCACGAACGCCTCTCGATTTACTTTAGTAGCTGATAGAAAATTTCTGTGGGACTAAATCCATCGTCCTAGGATTAGTTGACTCGAAACCAACTAAAAAAAAATTGATGGCTTTGTCATTGCTCCAATTCCGAACGATTTTATGGCGTTTCTACTAAATAAGAAACACTTTGACAAACATTCACTAGAGATCTTGAATCTCCACGATTCCAATTGCCTACTCGATCTTCACTTATTCTGTCAGTGGTGAAATATAAGAGGAGACTAGCTTGGGCTTTATAGAAGTATACTATCTAACCTTAATACCTAAAGCCCATTATAGTCCCTCTTTATAGAGGTATACTATCTAACCCTAATGTGTAAAGTCCATATATTTTTATAAACAAATTGTTTTCATATAATTTTTTTATAAACTAATTGATACACGAGTAGGTCCATTTAATTGTCGATGATAACATGACACCAATTGTTTAATACAACTAAACATTGGAACGATATCACCCATTGCAAGTGGTCCAGAATCATCAGCCCTAACAATACAACTAAGCATGAATCTAAAGAAAGTTGGATGTCTACTCAAGAACCTAAAGACAGTCGTATAGAAAGGCATGCAAGATAGAGATAGATGCCAAGTAAATTCTATCCAGAGTTGGAGCTGATCAAACAACTCTAGGCAATAAAGAGATAATCCACAGTCGAGCTGACAAGTATTTCAGCTGGATCTAGAAGATCATGCCCTAGGTTTAATGAGGAAGTTCAAAGAGGTTTGCGGTTAGTCCATAGAAGAAGTGTATGGAATCAAATGCAAACCAAACATTTATAACCCAGCATGTTTTAAATAGAATCCCTAGTAAACGAAGCAATCTCTACAATAAAGTACCGTAAACAACATTTTGAAAATACAATAACTTGTTAAACATCTATGATCAACAACACATCACAGATTAATTCTTATCTGTCACCGAAAGAAGAGAAGAGTAGAGTAGAATGATTCCAGAGATGCATCATATGCACCAGAGTAAGTACTTGGGGGCATGGATTCGACAAACCCATAGACCATAATCTTCCTCAAGCCAGGACCATGCCTGGATCTTCATCTCTGGAGGAGAATTGCTGTCCCTATTAAGCCAAACCACAATGCAACAATCAACCAAAATGCTGGGCTTTTTGGCAATTCAGAAGGCTCGCGCCAATTAAGGAAGTCGCCCCAATAGTTATCTGACAGTGACAGTTGGTTAGAGTTTGATGTCTTCCTTCTTTGTTCTTTGTCTTTAAACTTGTCGCTCCAAGTTCCAGCGTACCTATGCCATGTGCATCACAGCAGAGAAAATTATCATCCATTGCATGTTAGAGTTTTAAAAATTACTCATTGACATTAGCACAATAAAGTTACAACAATAAACTTCGATGAACATCAAAACTCTAAGAATCATGGGATTTGGTCATCCAAATTGAGAAAACCTCCTCATGACTGATATTACTTTCTTTGGAGTAGAGTAAGCACCAAGCTAGTTAAGACGTATGGTACAGAGGGGATAGAAATTGTGGATCATAGGCAAATTGCTGATAATGAATTCATGCTTTGGCAAACATAAGAACTACTCTGATACATGTAAATAAACTACTCAGTAATTAAACATGATTAGTTGAACAATAAAGTAATACATTATTTTGATGACAACATAGCAAGTGTTAGAGAAAAAATCAGCAAGGGATTTGAATAATTTACAGAATAAATATGGTGGTCAAAAATCCCTAATACTACAAATTAAATTGAATTGAAATGAAAAAAGAGGGTGTGGTTAAGCATCTTTTTCATTTATTCTCAGTTTAGGGGTATTATCAACTTAAGTCATGAAGGATTACATGCATAGTTATCACAAAAGGATTGGAACCAGATGTTCTCCCCCGGTTTAGCCAAAAGTGCCACCATTCAGAGTCTGGTTGGCAAAGCTTCGAAATGGTTTGAGCATCAACCCAGGAGTTATCAGTAAGAACAGTGGGTCAAAGATAGAACCACATATCGAAACCAAGAATCCCCCTAGTTGACTTCACTGGCAAAACTGATGTAGAATGAACTAAAGCAGAAGGATAAACAAGAGAAATCCTCAAAATAAACTACAAGAACGTAACAAAGAATAGATTTAGCTGAAGCAAGTAAGAAATGTTATCTGATAGATTTAAAGTGACAAAGTAAAGATGTTATATACATTCTCACATATATACATGTATCAAGGTTTAAAATCGCAAGTTGTGCCAAAGTTTTAGTCTCTAACCAAAACAAAATGGTTTCAATACGTATCATGCCATGCCAACAACATGGTTTCGATGCTTTTATTTTAGTTGTAATTGTTTTGTTAACTCCAACACAACTGGTTACCAATATAATACATCTACAAAATTAACAGTAACATTTTCAATGTCATTTAACTGTTAATGGTCAACCACTAAGAATTTGACGCTGATTTTGTCACTTCATTCTCACATGTTGCTGGACCTTTTAAGAGCATTTATTTGACCAATTTTCAATATGTTCAGTTGTACTAGTGAATGCTCATCTGTTTGTTGTCCTGTTCAAATTTGTTTCTCACCATCTTTTCATGCTTTGGTCAGTGTAAGTTCATGTTTCTTGAATAATTTTCAATTGTTGCAACAGTTTATCTTTTCAAGCTATCTTGATCCCTGGCTGCATCAAGACAATTAGTTATCATCTCAATTAAACATCCTCTATGTATTTCAAATGCATGAACTAGTTTGGCTTAAGACTAGCGCATAAAAACATCCACTAGCACATGGCTATTATTTGTTTCTGTACTACTCTTTTTCAATTTGCTTCTATTGGATTGACTGTGTTCTTGCACTCGTTGGAAGAATAAGTTTGATTGTAAACCTTCCACAATATGCCTTATTCTATTTAGTTCTTCCACCTGCTAATTCATTCATTTGACCTTTAACAGGCCTGCTCTGTACAATGAGATGGACTTAGGGTTGGTTGTTGAGATGACTGAAGGAATAACAACACCATTGAATTCAAATAATGAGAACTAGAAGTTTTCTTTAACTTGGTGCAAAATGTCAGATGCGGAATTTGTAGAATTTTTCCTAAGAGATACTGATGAAGGGGGGAGCCTTAGTGATAAAATTGTTACCATGCGACCTTGAGGTCATGGGTTCAAGTCATGAAAATAGCTTCTTGCAAAATGTAAGGTAAGACTGCGCACAATAGTCCCAATGTAATCTGCATTGGCGGGAGCTTCGTGCATTGGGCTGCCCTTTTTCCTAAGAGATACTGATGCAAAGAACTTGAAGTTATGGAATCCATCTTACTGCTACGTACAAACAAATTTTGAATTTAACCATACTCTTCAAAAAAATTCTAAAAGGTGAAATGAAATGAAACAAATTTAACCGTCTACAAGTTTTTCAAAATTTAACTGTCTACAATCCTATCAAATGAAATGACACAAATTTTTATAAAAATTGATTCCCCAATCTTAAGAAGAAAAAAATAATCACATAAAAGATGAAACAAAATATATAAAAAAAGACATGTTTTGGGATTCCTGGCGAGCACTCAAGTAATCTTATCCATCACTTTTGCCATCTTCATGATAGGGACAATCAAGGTCTCCTATGAGCGGCCCTAGCATCTCCCCTTTTATTTTGCTGCACGCCGACTATGTGCATCATCTCTATTTAATATTTAATCCCTTAATTTTTTTTTATTATGATTCATTGTTGGTTACTCCAAATAACACATGCTGCCTTCTTAAGCAATCTTCCTCCTGCTCCTAGTCACAAATACCAAGTTGCTTTTTGCCACCGCCTCTAATATAATCTCTGGTAAGCAAAACAACCATACTTATTTACAATCCATTGCAAAATTCAGATGAAGAGGAAGAGGGAGATGAGAGAGAGAAAAAGAAGAAGCAAATGAGGCAAATCTTCTCGCGTGCCATGTCGAGAGTTGTCCACCTCTCTACCTTGTTCACCTCTCATGAAGAAGTATCACTTGTTTGTCTCATGGCTTCTTGCATGTGAGTCGACAGTCAAAATGAAATGTTTGCTTATGTTAACCATCATGGAACAAAACTTTTCAACTCTGATATGCTTATATACTTTTAACACGCGCTAAATGAAAAACTAAATCATCTACATATATCAACAAGACTTTATAGTGTAATTGCAAAATAACTTGCTAGCATGTTAACTACACCATTAACAATTGAGAATAAGCATGCGCACGTGGAATCCATCAAACCATATGTGCTAGGATCTCTTTGATCCATGATGATAGATGTGACACAAGAACATAGCTAGGAGGGATCACAACTAAGAAACGGTAGCATAAGCAAGAAACTCGCAATATCACATGGTTTTGTGTGAAAAAAGGGACAGGTAGAACCTAGATGGTGAAATGAGGGAAGGAGAGAAGGGATAGAAAGATGAGGGGGGAGGACACAGCCTCTCCCTCAAACGAATATCTTGTTAGAAAATCATAAACTTAGAAAGGGGACTGAGATGCCATGTCAAACATAGAGAAAAGAAATATTGTATTGCCTTTATTAGTGGAATAACAATAATAGAGGCACACATAAGACTATACAAACATCTCTAAACCTCAACCAAAACATCCACGGCTAATAGTACTCAAATGTGCAGAAATCTAAGCAATTTCATCTTCCTAGTGGAAAAGCATGAGAGACATTGCGATTTCATGGTTTGAAAGCTCGTACTGTGCCAAATTGTTCTGATAAATTACCAAAACTTGATACTAATCGAAACATATAATCTATCCTATGTTGTGTCAATCATATTAATAAATATCAAGCCATAGTGACACCCTACACCCCCTTACATACTAAAAACTCGCCGAAATAAATTAAAATACAACAACAACCAAGCCTTTATCCCACTAAGTGGAGTGAGTTATATGTACCCTGCTATGTTAATCCCCTACTGCACTCTCATCTATGTTTAAATAAATTTATCATATTTTATAATTGTTAACCAAGTTTTCTTTGATCTTCCTCATTTATGTATTTTTCATAATCACACCTCGCCTAATTAGAGCATTTATTAGTCACTTAAGTATATACTTATATCATTTTAAACGCATCTCTCGGAGTTGTCCCTCAATAAGCATAACCTCAACTTCCTCTCTAATATTCTCATTTTCTATCATGTTTATCCTTATATATCGACCCATCCACTTTAATCCTCATTTTTGCAACTCACATCTTCTACTTGTATGCTCACTTCATAGTACAACATTCATCTTCATATAACCCAACAAATATAACCGTCATTTTATAAAACATCCCTTTAATCTTTAAACATACCTTACGGTCACAAAAATCACCAGCAAGTATAATCGTCATTTGATAAAACATCCCTTTAAGCTTTAAATGTACTTTACGATCACAAAAATCACCTAATGCCTTCTTTATTTCAACAATCGTTGATGTATCATATGTAAAACATTTTTATCAACCACTTAATCCTTTTGCAAAAACGATCCTAGATACTTAAAGTTTTAAGTTACATGTAACTTTTCATCAGCTTAACGATTGTCACACTATGGTTAATACTACTAAATTTAAATTTCATATATTATATATTATATCTACTCTATTAAGCCTAAAATCTACTTTAGTGTTTCCCGCCAATATTCAAGCTTAGCATTTACTTTTTTACGTGTCTCATCAGCCAAAACAATATCATCTGCAAACAACAAGCACCATGAGGTCCAAAGTTAAACTCTATTTACTAAGTTAAATTAAAATATATTTTTAAAATAAATAATTCATTAGCAAAATTGTACCATTCTAGATGGTATACATCAAGTTCAAAGTTAGGTATATAATGTTGTTCTTTTCTTCTTTTTCAACTCCTTCCTCCTTTCTCCTTTCTCCTTCAATTCTCCTTCAATTCTCCACTAATACTATACATTGAAACACTAGTACTAGTATCATTGAGTTGAACTTCAAAACAATTTTCAAGAAATATACTTGTCCTAAAGAAGATATTGGATAGATCTCCTGCGAGAGATTAGTATTCTTTGATATAACCTTATAACAACTCCAATTATCTAAAATCATAATTTATGGTTAGATTTTGATCTCTTCTTATTATTTAAGACGAGTAATTTATTTTTCTTGCATTTATCAAACTGAGGGATTGAGATCTCGTGTCGAGCTTAGTCAAAACGGGTCAAACATTTCGTTCCGCCCGTCTACCGACACTGAAACCAACCTAGCACCAATCCAGTGGTAGCTATAGAGGAGTTGTGACGCCCGCGATCGTGCCGAAGGGGTGTCGCGACACCTGCGGCCACGCAGAAGGGGTCGCATGACCCGGCGGCAGCAACGGAGGGGCCCCGCGACCCCGCAGCGGCATGGAAGGGGTAATGCAACCCTTGTGGCTGGGCGGAAGGGGTCGCAAGACCCGCAGCGACGCGATTAGTTTTTTTAATTAAACATTTTTTTGATTAAAACAATTTTTGGGATGGAAGGGGATAATTCAAAGAGGCTTAATTAAATCCTACAAAAATTAACTAATTAATTAAATTTTTTATTTATTTTAATTTTAAAAATATATAACGAAAATTTTATTTTTTTTATTTAGTTATGTTATGTTATTATTTTTTAATGATCTAATTATCTCTAATTTAAATAAATAATCAAATATATTTTTTAAAATCCTAATTAAATTATCCCATTAAAATATATAAAAATTAATTTAAAATTCTGATAAATATTATATATTTCTAACACCCTCTACAAGGATCGTGGTGTAGCGATGGTCTCCGCGGGTCACTGTAATTATGATATTTTTATTTTTTTATTTAGTTAATTGTTTTTAAATATCTATTTTTTATAAATAAACTATTATTATTAATAATTATAAAATATTAAAATTATTTCAAAACTTTTAAATAATTTTAAATTTTAATAAATATTTTATAAAATAATTTAAAATTTGTTAAATAATTTTAAAATTAAACATAAATTTAAACTAATCTAAAAAATTTAAAAATATATATATATATAATTCTTAGACATTTCAAATAAATTTTTTAAAATTCAAATTTCAAATACATTAAAATAATTTAAAATTTTTAAATAATTTTATAATTATTTTTATAATTTTAAATTTAATTTTGAATTTTAAGAATTACTTGTTTTTTAAAATATTTTTTATAAAAATTTAATAAACATTATCTTATGAGAAAATATTAAAATATAAATTGAACATCTCAAAATATAAAGCATATTTAATAATCAAATATTAATATACATTTATATTTATATTTAAAAAATACCGAAACTATATTGGTACTACACGATACGATACAAAAACCGTATCACTCTGGTTTAGAACCAAAACCTCGCATGGATTGAGATTTTAAACCTTGACCAAACTAGATGTATGAGCTAGCTAATGTAACAGCACAAGAAGTGTTATTAGGACGCAACAATAGAAGTACTTTAATGTATTAACGAATCTACAACATTAATGACTTTCTCATAGATCGATAATGCTAGATCAAAAATTGATATAAAATCCACCCTAGGGTTCTGCACATATATTAGAGGCAACCTTGTAAGATGAAAAATTAAGAAAAAAATTGAAATATCTGTTGTAAACAAGCAATGGTTAAATGATAGCTGTAGTGCTCATAATTATAAAAATTGGTGATTCAGGTTTAAGTTAAACTTGCCCTGCATCAGTTTGTGAGTTGCTTATTGAATCAATAAATTGTTATTTATTTAATTCTCTTATTACAAATGAATGATGGTAAAACTACGGAAGTAATGCTCAAATTTTATGAAAGTAAGTGATTCGATTTTCAAGTCAAACTTTTACTAATTCAGTTTGTGGAAGAAGTCGGAATATATTTGAACTTAAGAGAAGAAAATTTGACTAAAAAAAGGTTTAATGATCTTATTTGTCTTCATCACAATTTAAAGTTGCAAAGAAGGTATTGTTCATCTCCTAGGATTTTTAAAAAACTATATTAATATTCTTTTTTAACTTTTGTTGTTAATGTATCTAATTATTTTTTTTCTTGTTAAATGTAGTTTCCAAAGAAATGACATAACTGATCCCATTGTTTTTGAAGATATCTCAATATGGCTGGTGACTGAAGATCCTTATCCATTGAATAATTATAGATAACCATACATTTAAATGTCAAGTAAATGGTATTGAATTTTACATTTTTTAAATCTAATATTTCATTATCATTTATTTGACCTGAATAAATATGTAGATGAAATTCTTACTTTAGATGACTTGGACGTAAATGGCAATGCATCAATAGACACCAAAGCGGACATGAGGTCTGTCTAGGCTACCTGCTCATCCTCCCAGATCACCTAACTATCCGGGATCCACAAGCCCTCTAATGATCCAACAATTTGTCTACACATCCAACCTACTCCCACTCAAACTGTACAATTTGCTCAAAATAGAAAAATATTCATATTTCTACAAAATTGTCTTTATAAAAATTTCTTTGGAAAATTTATTACATTGACAAAATATTTATGCGAAACAAAAAGAGCCTTAGTTGGGATCCATTTGAGGATCTTTGGGTATAAAATTGAGATGATTTTTAAAATGAAAATCAAAACCTGAAGATTCTTACCCCTTTGTCATAATTGTTTGTTAAACTAAAATGAAAACTAGACAGCTAATAATTCATATATCTACCTGTATCGACAAGTTCTAAAACATCCTCCAATTTTCGAAAAAGAAACAACGATTGTCCTGGGTAAGGTTGAACAGGAGAATAAACTTGAAGGAGATCCTTGGCGCAACGATAAAGTTGTTGATGTGTGACCTAGAGGTCACGGGTTCAAGTCTCTGAAACAACCTCTTGTAAAGCAATATAAGGTTGCGTACAATAGACTCTTTCCTGAGACCCCGCATTGGAGGGAGCTTCATGCACCCTTTTAAACAAGGATTGTCCTACTTGCACTGAGTTTAGAAACGCGGTTATCATGAATAGCAGTCTCTTTGATTCCCCCACATATAAAATTCTGCTATGCATGAATGGTTCTCCAGAGAAACATATCAACACCATATATAAGTATTTCATGCAAGGATTATTATTTTTCTATCATTATGGTCACATAAATGCAAGAGAATCAGTCTAAAATCTAAATAGTAAACAATAATCATGTGATCATACTCATAAAGTTAAATGCTTATGTGAAGCAAGTAGGCTCATAGTTAGTCTTGCACAAGCTCAGTCTAAAAGGTATAAGATGTTATAATGGTGGCAGTAGCATTGTTTGTAGTAGTCAATGCAATATTCTATTTTGAAAAACTGTGGATTATCTAAAGAATATCAACCTGTATACTACAACCGAAAAGAACAGTTAAAATCATTTTACTTTGGTTATCTTGATAAGAAAAAGTAAATGTAAACCTGTTTTGAATAACAAATAATATATAGATAGAAAGAAAAATATATAGCAGGTATACAGCAAACTAACAAAACTAAATAGATCAAATAATGTCAGGTTTGCATGAAAACCCACCGGTCATAACTTGATCCGATTAGTGGTATTGTGACCATCTCATCCTTGGATATCTTAAGCTTTGGTGCTTGCAAAATATAACGGAGCTCAGCAGCCTGACGTCTAATACTGACACTAGGATGTGACTTCTCCAACTGCTTGTACAAGGCAATGCAGTCTCTATGACGGTTGTTGGCCTCATAAGCCATTGCAAGCCATATCTGAATCTGCAATTATGTGAAGAATTCTGATCAAACTCGAAACCATTCCAAAACCAGACAATTTATCCATGTATGCTTATCTTAATCTATCAAAAAGATAATTGAGTCTTTGACAAGAAAACGGTCTTCTTCAACTTCTACCAAAAGCCTGAATCTAGGATTTACACATTTATATGTTAAGTAATTGTCATCAACTAACAATTTTAAAAGTTGCTTATTTCACTACCTCACCACCCAAGAGTGTAGGCCCCGGGACGATGGTAAGAGCAGCCTCAAGAAACTCAATGGCCCGTGAATACATCCCCTTTCCATAGGCTTTCTGTCCAAGCTCAAACATCAGTTTGGCGGTTTTCCTTCGTTCTGCCTGCTCTTTAGCGACCTAGTCACAGAAAAATAGAGCAACAACAAAATAATCGGCATCCTTTCTTTTCTAGTTAATGGCATACAGAACCACGCGTTTGACGATATAAAGCAGGAACAAACCGATGCAGTTAAAGGAAGAAATCAACAGTTCAAGATTTGTCGTTGGCTTGAGGATTCAGGATAAAGTTACAATTGCGATCCAAAACACTAACAAAAAACTTTTAACCAAAAGTCTGGTAGAAAGGAGGAACCTTTTCGAGCTCCCTTCGGACCCTTTCCCTCTTCTCTTCCTCAGTCTCCTCCTCATCCCCTCCGGCGCCTTCCGCAACCAATTCCTCAGCTCGCTTCTCAAGCTCCTTCATCTCTTCCAACTCCTTCAGCCGGCTTCGCAGGTTCTCCTCCCAATCGAGGCTCTCATCATCATCCCCTCCATTTCCACCGTTCCCCGAGTATCCACTTGAGGCGGCGACCTTGGACATAGCGCTCCTCCGCCGTCGACGGGCCATCATAGAGGACGCCGATGGTTCGCCGGAGGTTTCTGCCGCATCGTGGAACCCCATGGCTTGAGCAGCCAAGGGCGCCGGGACAGCAGCGGGCTCCTTCCTTGTAGGGTGCGACATGTGCAATTCCGGCAGCCATCCCTTGCCGCTAACGCATCCACCGTGGAAGCGTTCGGCGGCCATGGCGACCCTGGTCGAGCTCGCATCCACCATCAGCGCCACGTTACCTAGGACAATGGGAGCGGCCATTTCCCTTCTCGCTTCTCCGGAGGAACGAGAGGAAGGAGTCCAATCGAACAGATATTTGTATCATTTGTAGACGGTTAAAATAAGCGAACGTCATCCCAATACGGTAAAATCCGTAGGTCGCCGATCTGAACGATTTTTGCATGCACAACCTTAATTTTTTTAAAAACCATTATTAGTCCCTCTGTGCCATCCTCATTTTAATAACTTGTAATTTTCAAAAAAAAAAAAAACAAACAAACAATCAAGAAGTTGAATTAAGAATAACATGACAAAGAAAATAGTTCAGAGTTCTCTTTACTTTATGGTTCGTGTGGCGCTTTTTATACTAAAATTTCTTTAACCCCTTGTCCCTTTATATAATATTTAATTCTCCTTTGATTAAATTTAAGGAAAAACATATGATTACTATATCTTTCAATAAAAATTCTCATAATATATACATCACTGTAAATAATAAAAAAATAATTCTAAAAGAAATAATCAACTTGCACATATCGGTAAAATCAAGCTCGCAAGTAATAGGTAAAGAAAATCTTGATCCATGTGGCCTAAGGAAGTAGACAAGGAAGTAATGACAAATAAGTTGGCTAATTCCTTTGTCCCAGTTCTCAAATCGAGGAATGAAACGATAACTGAAATGGCTCGTACAAATTTTCTTTTTGAATGTATTAATTAGACAGTATACAAATAATTATTTTAATTTTTTTTTCTCTCCATTTCTCTAATTTTTCCTGCCGATCTAATTTGTTTAGTTTTTTTTTTTTGGTTGCAAGTTCACTTAATTAATTTGATCAATCTAACAAACCAAGTTCACTTAATCTGTTTGATCAATCTAACTTGCTTAATTTGTTTGGTCTGCAGACCTGCTACATTACCATAATATTTGCTTGCATCATATTCACCTAATTTATCTTCAAAATTTTGCACTCTACCCAAATGTCAAGTAGAAAAGGAAAAAACTGCCCTTATTGTATGACATTGCAAACGGCCGGCTTAGCATCTGCTCCTAGAGTAGGACAAGTGGTACAGATAAAAGTAGCAGAGCAGAATGTTACAGCCAATTTCGTGTGCCAAACAACTAGCTCGAGAACACAGCTTCATAACAGTATAATGATTCAAACCTAGCTACACTCCCCACCTGCTCAATTTCTTTTACCTAGGCAACATCCGCAACTCTTCTAATGCTTCATTTAGATTCTTAGCATGTGGGAAAATTTTGTCGAATTGTGATGTACAGTTCGCAATTGAAGATCAAATTTAGGCTCATGGTTCATCAGATTCTTCCTTGCTAGTGGTGCTTGTACTACTACTGCCACATGTCTCCCCTTCTGATGTCTGTGGAAGAGTAGAACGGAGCTTGCCTGACCACAAGTCGAATGGAGCAGCGTATCTAGCATGAGGCCTCGTCACCTGAGGAGGAGGTCCTGGTGGGGTAGTTGACGGTGTTCTTTCCACTGGAAAGAGCTGGAGCTCCTGGACAGGGGCTGCTTGCATGGGTCCAATAATGATTGTCTGATGCTGCAACGGAAGCGCGGTAGTAGTTGGTTGTGGTTGAGTCAAGGAGTTTGCAGTAGTGGTATCATTCCACGAAGGAACAGATTGTGTTCTCCTCTGTAGTTCATTTTGGAGCAGTGATATTTCAGACTGCAAAGCATTATTCTCGTCTTTCAGCTCATTCCTCTCGACAGTAATCTGTTTTATTCCCCATGTCCAAGAAATTACATACAATTATGAGTTTTTATCATATAGAATAGTCATCCCCTGGCGAGCCAGTCATAATGCTTAAGCAAAACAAGTTGCAAAAACTTGAAAAGAAGGCTCAGAACAGGCAATCAAATAATATGCCGCAAGCTAAAGTTGTTGTATAATGACTAGTCTGTTAATTAACTGAAATATGTGTTATGTGCATAACTATTTCTAATTATTATACAGTTCAGCAAGTAAATGATTGAAAAGAATACTAGAATAAGTTTACTTTGAACAATCATTACTTCAACTAATAAGCATGTAAGCTAGCTTATGCCGTTTGTTTTGAATATTTTTCAACTGAAACAGGAGAGCAAACTGTAATCCAGTGCCCTATTGGTGATATGCCAATATAGAACAGCCAAGTTTTAGCTCAAATTTGACCAACATTGAAGTATGGTTAGTCATGATGATACCACTGATACTATGAAAGATTAATAACAGTGATTTTTGGTTAATTGAAAATAAGAGTATGCAATGCCTAACAGGAAATAGATTGGCCATGACAAGGAAGAATTACTAGAGGTTCCAAATAACCGGAAGAATTACATATTAGACACAAACAGCACTAAAAAATTCATTAACCACAAATTACAAACCATGCAAAGTTAGAACAAATCAATGTGCATAAGTCAGTGAAAAAGTTCTTATACTGACATTTCTATCAACTAATAAGATCAGTGTATGGTAGAATCGCAACACAGTGACAGAAAATTCATTAGCCACGAACTAAAATCTGTGGGAATTTAGAATAAATCAATGTAGATATGGTCAGTGCTTATACTGGTTACGACAGTAATCCAAAATATTGACTTGATAAGATTAGGAAGAGAAAATTAGGTTTCAGAATCAGAAACTCACATAGCGAGATTCAGTTAGCAAAGCAGCATTTTCCTTCCTAAGAGAATCTACTTGAGCAAATAGATCGCGAAGTACTCGGGTTGTATCCCCCAATATGGAAGCTTTACAGTTATTCTGATGATCTGGTTCTGTACATAGACAACAATATTGGAATAAATTCCTCAAGTCAAATTAGTCAAATATCTACATAGGCATGTCATGTGCAGAAAGAAAATAAAAAAAAAGCATTATTTAGACGAGAAAAGGTATCCCTTGCAATAACAAACTTCTATGTCATCTGCATTAAATGCTATAACTGTCAATTTGTAAATAAGAATATCCATTGCTCACAAATGATTGAGTTTAAACAGTGCTTTAGTCAAGTTCTATGCAGCTTCACAACTTCTTTGAATGTAAAGAAACTCCTTGAAAGGAAAAACAGTCTTGTGAAGTATCAAGAAAACTCGTCAAACAGTCTTGTAAAGTATTAAATAGATATTTTTCACATACAAAAAACAAGATGGTTCCTGAGTTAAAAAAATAACTGCATTCAAATGATAAATATCTGATCCAGAACCAGTAGCGCCAACCTCAGATTACATGTTCCAAATATAAGATATCTTTATGAATTGGGACACTAACAAATTGTGGATGTTTTGACTGGATTTAGTTAATGAAAACTCTATGGCCTGGTGACAAACTCATCGCAAAGCATACTCAAGAAATACTCTACATGGTGAAATGGAAGTTGGTCTAGGAAAACAATAGCTAGACTCCCACTGAACAGCTTTCACTTTGTTGCAGTTATGATGGGAATCAATCAGCATTGAAAATAGCATTGAGATTTACCAAGCACATGTCCGAGCTCAACAAAGAGTTCATTCAGTTGGTCACGTTTAAGTTTCTCTCTCTCAGCTTTGTGTATCTTCTTTGGAACTCTAGTTTGGCCTTTTTTACAAGCAAGAGACCTGCCATATTTATCATCTCAGAAATATATAAATCTAAGCTAACCAAGAAAGAGATCATAGAAAAAAGTTACCAAATAATTCAGTTCTTTTTCAACAAAACTAAAACAAAAGCCATAAAGGAAAAAAGGTAAATGCCAGGCTAAGCTCTAGGATAACCAGATTACCAAGGTGCTTTTTCCTAGAAGGATCCAGGACCAAAATCTAGCAACAAAAAAATCAACTGGTATAAAACAAACAAATAGAGTTAAATTTGACAAGATAGAAACAAAGAAGGTGAACAAAAGTAATGAAGTCAAATACAACTCAACATTATCACTTTGTTCATCTAAAAAATCAATTTTATCACAATATATAGAAACTACCTAAGAGCTTGAATCAAAGGAAAGAGATTATTCATTAATCTCCCACTGATTTTCACTAATTTGGTATGATTCATCTCCAATTATTTCTCAATCCACCTTTAACATTTTTCTGATTCACCTTGACACAATATCATCTATATAATCTCCATTTATACACTTACCATTGTCTCCAAAAAATCAACTCTATAAAAGATGGCTCATCCATTGTAATTACAAATTACAATATATTGTAAAATTATTCATCAACCATCTTATTTTACATTTTATTATTTACTTGGTATCATAACCAACTTCAATACTCTAGCACTTTCTTTGTGTTTTAGTTGGAGAGGTTGTGACATGATTGCAACCTTCCATTGCTCTAGATCCTCTAATTTTCTTCATCGGCAAGTTGATTTGGTGATCCATGGTGCTTCTCCAACTGAGCCACCCCCCAATCATCATCTTTTTCTCACTCAGCCTTCGGAGCCATGGTTTACCTTTCAAACTGGTCATTCATCCTATAGACCACTAGAGATCACCACTGCTCAACGCTTATTGTCAAGGGTCACTTCCAGTGCTTCTAAACAATTACTCTACACAGCTACACCGCTGCTCTTTCTCAGAGTGAAGCTTTGCTCAGTATTAACTACATGCATTATCTGTCGATTTCATTGAAAGATGTCCCTCATCTCGTATATGTAATCATCCTTGGATCATGTGGGTCATTCAATATGATGTTATGAAGTAATCAGAAATCCATAGCCATGTTGTAGATATCTCACCATCCCAAAGATTATGCAGATAATCTTGTGCCAAGTGTGCCACCCAATTTGGCTTCGGTAATATAATCTGAAAAATCTCATCTGTCTTCGATGCAAACTGAAGATAGTATATTTTATTTGAGTGTAGGTGTTAAAGGAAAGAGATTATTTATTAATCTTCTACTGACTTGCAAAATTTTTGGTCTGATTCATCTATAGTTATTTTTCAATCCACCTTTGATATTTTAGTGATTTGAGTTGATAAAATTTCATCTTTTAATTCTTCATTTCTATAATTACCATTGTCGTCATATTTTCACCCCTATAGTCATCTATTATAATGATAATATATTGAATAGAAGGTATTTCTCAATCATCTTGTTTCACAGGTTGCAGCATACAAGCAGCATATGTCCTGCAAACTATTGAAGAACCTGAACACATAACTCTTGATCCAGTTATAGGGCAAAAGAAAGATAACAAACGAAAATAACAGGTACTATGTTACTTGATGCGGTGCATTAATCTGTACTATGTTACTTGATGCGGTGCATTAATCTTGTCAATTTGCAGTTGAATAAGAAAATAGTTGAGAAAAACATAAAACCCCCAAAAGAGAGTGTAGCTGAGAAGCCAATAGTCACAGCATGCTTATGCACAAAATAAGAACCTCAAAATATGACACCACAAAAATTAAGGCATAAGGACATAGAAACTGAAGCCTTTATAATATAATTCAAAGGGGGGAACGAGTAAAGAAATATATATATATATAATAACTGATTTAGAGAATTCAGCATTTTGATATGATATTCTTTTGTAATAATGCAACAATCAAGACATCGTCAATTGAAAAGTAGTTCTTGTGTGCATGACCTATCTTATGGGCTTGGGGTTATACAAGTTGCATGCAATTAGGTCTAGTTAGATTCACTTATTAAGTCAAGAATCAACAACTAAAATTTTTACCAACTTAGATATTATTTGGAATGCATATGATATATCTATTATATGAACAATTTTATTTTATTTTAAACACGAAAAATACCATACTAATGACATTGTGAAGCTAATCGTTGGTATGGTTCATGAATTTTCACATACCAAGATCAAGGTCAATAGATCCACTAACTAAAATTACAAAACAAAATTTGTCAGATCACTGCATCCAACAAAAGGAATGTCTATGTGGTCCAGAGTGCTGTGAGTTAGCTTACATATTACCTTCAGAATCAGATACCAGTCGAAGTGTTTGCAAAAAATGACCAATCAACGTGTAATATTCACTTTCCCATTACCAATTACTTTGTTACTCCGGAGAAAGGTAAATCATTTAAATGATTTTCAAAGTTCTGCTAGATGGGACAGTGTATATTTCACTAATGGCAGCAATTATCAAACAAAATCCAAGGCAGAAAAAAAAACACTCCAGATTCTAAAAGAACATGCAGAACTTGTACAAATAACAAATAAAAAAGAAGCAAAAAAAAAAAAAAAGGAAATAGCAATTGAACGAACCCTTGCGACTCAGCTGCAACATTCGACTCAATGGCCGTAGTAGGGAGATCTTCCGACACCATCCTCCGGGATGCTTTCCCTAATACTACAAAACCATTACTTTCAATCAGATCATACAACAAGGAAGCGGAACTATTGCAAGAAGATTTTCCATCGGTTGAATTATTTCACCCAATCTAACCGATCAAATCAAAATCAAATGACAAAAAGAAGAAATCGTCCGAGAGTATCAATCGGAGCAACAGAAGTCTTCATGAGAAGAGTATAAACCTTTTTGAAATCCCAGATCCGAGTAGAAGCAAGGTCAAGCATGGCAATTGCACCAATCCGGGAATCCCAACAAGACATAGAAAATGAAAATCAAGAGAGAAAGGGGGGTCATGCCGGATCACCTTGACGGTTGGAGGAGCGGCGGAGGGCAGGATTCTCGTCGCCGGAGTGGATTTAGCTCGTCGTTGGTGGGTGGGAGTCGAGTTGGGGCGGACGGTGGAATGGAAGACTTGGGGAAAAGGAAGAGGGCCACGAAAGAAACAAATAAGTATCCCACACGTACTCGCGCGTGGCGACCACCCTCCCAACTTCACGTCCGTTTCTTACGCCTTCTTTGTACCCATCGCGACACTGAGTTTTTTTTTCTTATAAGGGAAAAAAAAAACATTGTGTGATTTTTCGATTTTGTGTTTTTAAATATTTATATTTGAGCAGAGAAATTGAAAAAAAAAAACAAAAAAACAGATATCGTTTTAAGTAGAAGAAATCAAGTCGGTCTCTTAGCCGTGACATAGAGAAATTGTAGATTCACAAAACATTTCTGATTAATTTAATTTTATACAAATTTTATAGATCATTAAAATAAATTAAAAAATATTTATAGAGATCGATTCAAATTATCAGCGTTCTTGAATCAATGCGTCGAACATCGTAGTCGTTCACTGCGGCAAAAAGAAAACATTTCATTTCTTGGGGTGGGGGTGGGGGTGGGGGTGAGGCCGTGAGGGTGAGGGTGAGGGTGAGGGTGAAGGGAATCTATCAAAAATCAGCATATGTTACCCATTTCATGACTCGTCAATTGTTGGCCCTGATACAATAGTAAAACTTCTCCCATCTTATGAGGTAAAAAGTGATTCGCTCGCTCTAGTGTCCCTATTAATCCGTCCGTAGATCAACACAGAAGAGATAAATCACGGGTGGTTACTAGTCATTAGTGTAAATAATCAAGACATGGGGAAGATTTATGCTCGCACACGTCAAGATTCGACCTCAAGACATCATTTAGCAATCTTCCATGTCTTAACCATCACACTGCCCTAAAGGGACAATTTCTCTCTCATCTTAGCCTCAATTAGTATTCAAAATCGACGGTTTGATAATTTAAAATCGATTCAAGAAATGAAATACCCTAAAATTCCTAACCGTAAACTAAATTTTTTTCATAAAAATGTATTCTCACTCCCGACCAAATAAATTTCTTTATTTTAACATATTAATACTCTCTACTCTATTGTACATCAATTTATCTAATTATTCTTATCTTTTAAAATACAAAAGATCGAAAAAAGAGATATAATTACTTATAAATTTAAATTTAGCTTAATTTAAACTAGAACCTAGTATAAGTCAATCGACGAGTCAAGGCTGCGTTAGCTAGTGCAGGCAAAGTTGCTACTATAGAGTAAGTGTTTGAATCTTAATAAAGACGGGAAAAAAAAGTTCTACCCACACTAGCCAACTACAACTTCCTGATTTACCTCCTCACAGGATGATCCTAATTCAAGAGAGAAAATGGGAGTTCTGGTCGGAGTAGTA
>JBAMIB010000002.1:1681618-1699094 GCA_037177415.1 Kaempferia rotunda
CTGCGGTGTATTATTAAAATTTGTTCTCATTAATCAATCAATGATTTAAAGTTCTAGATTTAGCTCCGGCGTATTATTAAAAAATTTTCAGTTATTTTTATATAAAAAATATACACTATTATGGTTCTCTTTAGTCCCACGTTTTAGGACTGACAATACCACAAGCAAAAATTTTCTATAAATATCTTAAATTGACAATGCTAAAAAAACGCACTTTTCTCGACCTTCTAGCTAAGATTATGTGTAGTATATGTTCTTATCAGTTTAATATCTGATATAAAAAATTAAATTATTTCTTTATAAGGGAGAGTCTGTTGAAGTAGCTTGTGAATTTACCAAATCCAATTTATGATACTAATTTATATATATTTATATATTATATAACATGCAACGCGTGTGCGTCATGACTAGTCCACCTAAAATATTTAAAGACGGGTCCAATGACACTGTGATAGATCACTAATTCTCTTAACTATAGGGATGCCAATTTGAATGGCCTGAATGAGTTTAAATTGGGTAGAAGTAAGGATATCTAAAAACAAAAATTTCATCTAAATTTGGCTACACAATTTGAAAATTCTGACATGTTATTGATGTACATAAAGCATCTAAATTTTTAAATAAATTGTGATTGAATCTTAAAAAATTTCTAAATTCTAAATTCAGATGAATCCAAATCCAATCCGAACATTATTTAATCCCAAAACTCTAAACTCGAATCCAATTCAAATCTAGATTGAATTTAAAAACTTTCAATCCTAATATGATATTTTTCGAATGGACTCTGATCGAATTGGTAGGATCAGATTTATCCTGGCTGGAAATTTGATGAGACCAATCCCTAGACTACCTAACCAGATGGTAATGGGTCAAATAGGATTCTATATCCTCCATGTTTATACCCATCGGGTATAGAATATCCGATGAGTATATTCATACCCATTAAAAGATCGAATATCTTCTATATTTATAATTTTTCATTTTTCTATCCAACTATTATCATTCAAAAAATATATATTAAAATTAATATTATATTAAAAAATATATATCTAATAAAAAAATAAATTAAACATTTATTTAACCTCTTAATTTTTAAAAAAAATAGTGAGTAGATTTTAGAAAAAGAAAATTTTTCTCTAATATATATATATTTATATTATTTAAATGAGTATTCGGGTCGGGTAGTAGGTATCAATGATACCTTCATATCCTCCTCCATTCGGGGTATCGAATCCTCTCGGGTAGAATTGGCATCCGCTTCGTCTTCCTCCACGACGCCCATTTTTATATTTAATTCATTTGCCGCCCTCCGCTCCCGAACGAGACACCAAAACTAAACCCTCCTTTTCTTACCCGGTCGAGTTGCGCACGTCGGTGACGACCGACCTCGCACCCGCCTTCCTTCCGGCTACTTGCGCCGCACTTCTATGACCAGCGTGCAGGACCATCCCCACCGCGCTTTTCTCCTTTTACATCATCGGATAGCTCGGCGCCTCTTCCTCCTCTTCTCCGAATCCTCCCGTGTCTTCTTCGATGTCTCCGACGCCATTGCTTCCTTCGATATGTATGCTCCCTTCTCCTCTCCTCTCGCTTTGTTTTAGTACAGTTTATATGCTCCAATCGATCTTTTACTGCACTTCTGGATTAACACCAGTCTCGTCCATGGAGATTGACAGTAAACTATCTGCTTGTGTTTGATATCAATAGGGACATTTTTAGTTCCTTAACGTTATGGCTATCTCCAAGAAGAAGGCCGGCCATTCTAAGACTGGTGAAATCATCTGAAGCAGAAAGTTGACTATGAAACTTCTCTGTTTATTTTTTTAAAAAAATCTTGAGAAATAACAAAATGGAACGATCAAAGGTCCTTCATCGATTCAGGATGTTGAAATAAAACATGCAAAGCAGGAACTGTGAGATTTAGGATCCAGTGGTAGAAAGTAGTAACAAGATAATGAAATATTTTGCTTCTCTATTGTCAAAGCAATAGAGAATTGTTGGATTGCTAATCTGTAAAGGAAGGGAAGAGGATTGGACGATATAGTCAAGGCACAAAATAAATATTACTAGTAGAAATTGATTGAAGATTTGTATTAAAGAGGGTCTATGACTGCAAAATAGTTTGTCCTTTTCCCCTGATATATATTGGGTGCATCTAAAGAAACTTATTTTTTTATTTCTGAAAGAAAAGGAAAGGAGACAATTTAATTTGGAACCCCAGCCAATGACTATTCACCAGCCTGTTCTTTCTTTAGTCTAAAGAAATTAGGTTCAAGTATTCTGAGAAACTCTTCCAATTGATATACGCTTCATCTACTACGAACTTTGTTTGTCAATGCTTATCGAATTAGTAAAATATTATATGTTAGTGATGCAGAGGCCACTTGGATGAGGGAAGGCATTGACCATTTTATATCATTCTTTTTTCCTTCGGCTTTGGTTCTCCCTTTGACCTAGTTTCCTAGTTCTCTTATTTACTTGGAAGAGAGGCAAAAAGAATTTGATTCCATCACATTTTTCTAGTATCTAACAAACACAAGTAAATAAACAATACAATAATAATTTATTTATTTATTTTTCATTTCTTCCCCCACAATAAAGAGAAGTAATAATAGAATGAAAGTAAGACTGTAATACAACATATTTCATTTTTTTTTTAATTTTACATTAACTTAGGTTAAGTTTACTTGGATGGGAAAATATGAAAGGGAAAGGGAAATGAGAGGCAAGTGACATAAAAAATGAATAAAACGATTCACATGTTTCATGTACAAACAAATTAGGAAAATAATAAAGATGTTATTTTAAGTTTATCTTTTAAAATAAATAATGACATAGGAAACATATCTACTATATATCATTTTAGATAGTATGAATAATTGTCATTTTATTTTCTTACTATGGTGGCAAAATGTGATAACAGTCACCCCAAGCGCTCCTCACAACTCGTCCCCAGTTTATTTTCTTACTATGGTGGTAAAAGGCATTTTGCTCACCTCCAATGCCTTGCCCAGCCCTTCCCCAGACCAACACGGTTTATTTTTAGATGACGGTGTTAAGACTAATAAATATAACAATTGATTAAATAACTAATATAGAGTTCGAATCCTAATAGGGACAAATGTTCTGGAGGTTGGCCTCTAAGTGTACGTAAGTTGTGCTCTAGATCTACTTGTAGACGAATGAAGGTCGTCAACCTTTAGGATTAGTCGAGCGAAACAAAGATATATATAAAACAAAAATGCTAATAAATTAATACAACAACAATAACAATCAACCCTTATTCCACTAGGTAGAGTCGGCTATATAGATCCTTTTACATTATTGATTCCATCCCCTACTATATTATGATTTATATTTAAATAAATTTTATCTTATTTTATTATTGCTAACCAAACTTTTTTTATCTTCCTCTTCTTGTTTGATATACACATTTATCATAGTTTCACATCACCTAACTTGAGCATTTATTGGTCATCTAAGTATATGTTCATACCATTTTAAACATATCTCTCGTAGTTTTTCCTCAATTGGTGCAACCCGACTTTCTCTAATGATTTTATTTCTTATCCTGTCTATCCTCGTATATCTTGACATCCACTTTAACATCATCATCTTTGCGACTCTCATATTTTGCTCATGTGCTCGAGTCATAACCCAACATTCAACTCTGTATAACAGAACTTTCCTTTAAGTTTTAGAGATACTTTACTATAAAAAAACACATAATGTTCTCCTTCATTTCAACCATCATATATGTATTCTATGCAAAACATCTCATATCCAACACTATTAAGCTATATAAGATAGTTAAGTTTTCTCTAGGGATGACTTTATCATCTTTACAAATCTTCTATCCTTCTTCATAACCATAAGAAAGTCAATTTTCACTTTTAAACGTGACTAAGTGTTCTTCTTGTTGGTGTTGCGGAAGCGTTTCGGATCACTAAAGGGGAGGGGTGAATATAGCAACCTGCAATCAAAAACACCTATTTCTCTTGCTAACGATTTAGTAAGGACACACACATAAAAAGAAAGAGGCATGAGTGTTTAGTTGGTTACAACCCTCGGGTTGTTAGTCCAAGAACTATAAAAGCAAATACTATCTTCTCCTTCGGAAATGACTCGGAGGAGGAGAAGCCTCTTACAACGGTTAAGAATAAGAGAAATAAAAGAACTAAAGTACAAAATGACTTTAAGAGTGTGCTGTTGTTTCCTCTTCGAGCTTCAGTCCCTTTTATTGAATCATCTGACTGTTGTGCTAACGTGGCACCTTCGTTCGCTTAGAAGGCTTCCATTCAACGAATCTTTACTGACGCATCTTTAGGCTTTATCTGGTCCGATAACGGCTCTTTAACGACCTGGATGACTCAGCTCCCTTTTGTCGCTTGAAGGTTCTTCGATTCCTGGAGGCTGACATGGCCATTCATCCGTTTCGACAACGGGTCTGGATGACTCAGCAGTTGGCTTCCGATCGCGTGGACTACTTCTGATTGCCTAGAATATGGTCAAGCTTTTTACTTGAACATTTGTTGAGCGCCTTCTCCGATCGCCTAGGTGATATTCCTATCGCCTAGACAATAGTCGCTCGGACCCAGTTCAAGTACCTTGAGCACCTTCCAACTTCTCGTATTTCGGATGCACCAAGCCCTTGCTCACTCCTTGTGCGGCCTTCTCGCTCGACCGAAGTATTCTTCCGCAGCTTCTCGTACCTTGATGCACCAAGCCTGATAGCTTTTTCATCGTGCTATCCTTCTCGCTCACTTGAATCTTCTACCAAACCTTTGCTATGATGCTCCTTAGCCGTCGGGTATATGTGTGTTCTCCTAAGTCCCTATACACTTAGACACACATATTAAAACACAACAAAGATCTAACTTATACTAATTTGACAACATATTAAAACACCAATGGGGGTTCTAATATTCTCCCTTTTTTCATGTTCGTCAAACTAAGTTTAATTAGGGTAAATTAAAATACATTCAACATAATGCAAATAAGTTGAACTAATAGTGGACTAAATTTTTTTATTTGATTATTTAACATCATATTCAGATTATTTGAACCAATGGAAAAACTTCCAATGCTAATTTTTGAGTTTCTCTTTGTTCCCTTAATTTTACATTTCCATTCAATATTTTCTCTAATTCTTCTTTTGAACAAGAATTTTCCAATTATTTTCTAAGTCAATTTTTATCTTCAATTCTATAAGCTTAGTCCTTAGTTTGCATAATGAACTAGAAAGTATTTTTGTGGTTTTGAGAGGAAAAAACACCCAGAGATAATTTTATTCATAGATAGGAGAGGTATAAATACATGAGGTATTACCTAAAATAGGTAGCTAAATACAAAAATTCTAATTAATAGGAAACTAATTGTGTGATTGATAACTAATTACAGGGAATAGCTATTAATACAAGATATTAACAGTTGTAATATTAAAATAATCTAAATTAGGATAGTTTGATTTTCCATACTCCCCCTCAAACTATGTGATAGATACTCATTAAGCCAAGTTTGAGATTAAGGAGGGAGGACAAAGGAGATAAAAATGAAAAAAAAAAAAAAAAACAACACAATTATAAAGCTAACTTCAGACTTTATGTTTCATTTGGAATTGTACAGTCTTTTGACTTTATATTATAAAAACAAAAGCTGTAAAAAGAAATAACCAACATTATTCATCTAGTCATGTTTTGTAGCATGTCAAGAGGGGTTGAATGTACACACTTATTGATATGATTGATACATTTTGGCCATGTCATCAGATATGGTATGAAATTTAAAACCATGCAGTGAACAAAATGAAATGTTCAAGCTAAAATGCAAATCATTCTAGATGTTGTAGCATATTTATCCAAAACTACTGCAATGTAGCAGTTTTAAGATTGCTACACTTGAAAAAACAAGGTAAGGTAAGGTAAGATAGCTAATGATGCTAAGCTGGAACTAAGTTTGGTTTTAAAGTCGGCAAACTTTAACCATAATGTAGAGCAGATTTTGTCCAAACTGCTACACAATGGAAAAAGGTCAAGATGCTAAACTTAGAACGTTGTAAAATGCATTAATAATCTCTGACTACTGGGCTTTTGCTGTCAATCTACCAATTTTGGAGTCAGCAAACCAGTTCGTAAGTGTATAATCTAGAAACTTTGAAATCGTTTGAAGCAGTCCAAAACATAACATGCCATCAAGGTGCTAAATACAAACTCCACATCTGTTATTCCTCCTGCTTCTTGTTTTATGACCTTCAGCTGTTATTCTACCCTGTTAATCAAAACATCAACATTTTTGGTATCAGCTTTAGGAGCCCAAAAGGCAAAGCTGAAATGTCTTTGCTGAGAAAATAGATACATACTTGCAAAACGAATATATGTATGTGTCTCTTCAAACTTATCACTATGCCTTCACATAGAGTTGGAATTTCATGTTTCTTTTTCACATATAATATGTGTGAAACTCGCACATGTATTATCTCATTTATGATCTGAATTTGCATAGACTACAAAGGTTAATTAGGTCATTGTTTTAAATTGTACTTTCCCAATACCCAAATTATGCAAGAAAAGTGATCAGCATATTCCGTTAACTGGCTTGCATAGATCCAAGAAGAAGAGCAATGCATCTTAACTGATGGCGAACCAAGCAGTTTCATAGTGTATGATGAAGATGTGGCATCAGGCAGAGAATTGATACAAATCAAGGATTCAATAGATGGAAAAGAGCAGGCCATACAAATTTCAGAAGTAGAAAATAAATCTGGCATTTCCACTCTTCATTACATGAAGAAGAGGACGTGACATCAGGTGTGGAATTGATAAAGATGGAGGAGACCATGAATCCAGAAGAGCTCATGGAGATGAAGGAAGCATTTGCCAAATTCACTGCTGAGCTAGAGATTTCGAGGAAAAAAGGTTAATGATCTTGAAAAAGAGTTGGTGCAATCAAACACTAATTCATTAGAACTCTCAGAGATTCAGCAAAAATTAGATTTATCTTTGGCAACAAAACAAGAATTGGAGCAGACACTTGTTTCTAAGGATGTGATCATTCAAAACCTGTCCCAGGAACTAAATCTGCACAAGTATTCGAAGAACGAATGAAAGCCAATATAGTTGAACTAGAAGGTCTGCTTTCTGCCTCGAAAGAAGAGTTTCAAGCAAAGCTTCTGAAACTAGATGAGATTGGGCTGAAACTTGAAAAGAAGAAAAAGGACAAAGTAAGAGAAGTAGCTACCTTTAAACACCAATTACTGTGGTAGAAGGGGAATCTTCAGAAATTACACAAGGACTTGTCTGATATGATTAAAGAAAAAGTCACTCTGCAGAGTACAGTGGCAGATCTCAACTTGAAGTTGTCGAAGAATGAGGATCTATGCACACAATTAGAAGACAAATTGGATCTGGCTGAGCAAATTCTTAACAGGACAGAGTCACTTCTTTCACAAGCATTGTTTCGGAACAAGGAGCTTGAGAAAAATCACAAATCTCTTGAAAAGATCCATTATGACATGAAAAGAGTAGCAGATGCTGCTTCTGAGAGAAACCTTGACCTAGAGGATCTACTTGAGACATCAAAGTTAGCAGAATAGAGCATTCAAAATGACCTGAGGGAGACTGAGGTGAGATTGCTATCCTCTGAGAAATGTAATACAGAGTTCGAGCATCAATTGAATCTTACAGAAAAGAGTTACGTTGGAGCTGAGACCAAAATGGAAGAATTTAGTCATCAAGTAAAAGAACTCACAACTATGTTAAGAAATATGGAAGAAGAAAATTCACTATTAAAACACCGTTTGTCAAGTCTTGAAGATGTGCTACAAGCTACAAACGAAAAGGAGAGGGAGCTACGTGATGCATTGAGTGCTAGCATTGAAGAAAGAACAAATATTGAAACCTTATCTGCTATTCAGGCAAAAAATCATGCTGAAGCTGAAAATGAAAAAGAGATCTTGCAAACCTATTTGAAATCTCTTGAAGCAAAAATGGGAAGTGTTGAAGAAGTAATTGAATCTTTCAGTCGTCGAAAAAAAGAGCAAGTAGTAAAGGACACGGAGTTGAATTTACAAGAAGCTGCGCTTAGAATTAAACATAAAGAGTCAGAAGTTGAAGAACTGCATGAAAAGTTAAAGTTTACTAAGCATAAACTTCAAGAAAAGGATTTTGAACTTAGGGATGCGAATGAAAAGTTGCTTGCGCTCGAAGATCAATTGCAAAATTATGAAGAAAAGTTAAGTGAATCAGCTGCAATTGCATCAAACCATAAGGATAAGCTAACAAGCACTCTCTTGGATATACAGAATTTGGAAGCAATTATTGAACAACAGCAAAAAAATCTTGATGAATCCCAATCTGCAAATAAGTATTTAACCAAAGAAAAAATGATTGTAGAAAGTACTGTGGTAAACATTAACTTGCAGTTGTTCAAGAACATGGATCTATGCAAACAATTAGAAGACAAATTAGATCTGGTTGATGACATTCTTACCAAGACAGAGTCACTTCTTTTACAAACATTGCTTCGTAACATGGAGCTTGAGAAAAATCAGAAATCTCCTGAAGAGATTCATTATGGCATGTGAAGAAGAAACCTTGTGTTAGAGGATCTACTTGAGGAATCAAAGTTAGATGAAGGGAGCATTCATAAACAGCTGAGAGAGACTGAAATGGGATTATCATCCTCTAAGAATCATAATATAGAGCTCAACAAACAATTGAAGCTTGCAGAATTGAGATGCCACAAAGCAGAGATTGAAAAAGATCTGAAATATCAAATAGAAAAATTCACTATTCTGTTAAGGAAATCCGAAGAAGAAATTTCACTATCAAGACACCGTTTATCTAACCTTAATTTGAAGTTGTCGAAGGACGAGGAACTACGCAAGATATTAGAAGACGAATTATATATGGTCGACCAAATTGTTACCAAGACAGAATCGCTTCTTTCACAAGCACTGCTGCGGAACAATGAGCTTGAGAAAAACCAGAAATCTATTGAAGAGATGCATCATGACATGAGAACAGTAGTAGATGCCGCTTCTAAGAGAAACCTTGAGCTAGAGAATCTACTTGAGGTATCAAAGTTAGAAGAAGAGCACATTCAAAAGGACCTGATGGAGACTGAAATGAGACTAACTAGAGAAAATGTCACCCTACCTTATAATTTGACAAAAACGACGCTAATGTATGAAGCTATTGCAAAAGAAACAGATTTAAAACTCCAAGTTGCAGCACTTAGAATTACAGAAAAGGAATCGGAAGTTAAAGAATTGCATGAGAAGTTAGTGTTTCTTGTAAAACAAAAGGCAAAATACAAAGTAATGCATCTGAAGCTAACAAAAAGTTTCTTTTCTAAAGACAGAGGTGGAAGAAAATGCATTGAAATTGGTATTCATGGAGAGTCAAATAGAGGAGCTTATCCAGAAGGTTTCAGAATCTCATTTAAAAATTGAAATGATGTCTGGCACAAACTTGGAGCTTCTAACAGATTTGGAAGCTTATAAACTGGAACTAGACGAACTAAACCGGTTATTGAACTCAAAACAAGCAGAGATGGAAGCAACTGTAGCACAACTTGTTTCTTATGAAAAAACCATCTCAAAATTGGAGGAGGATAATTCAAGTTTGCAACAATTCCAATCAGCAACTGGGACGTGTCTTGAAATTACTGAGATCCAGCTGCATGAAACTATTGGAAAACTTAAAGAAAAAGATTCCGATCTTAGGGATGTGAATGAAAAATTGCTTGCGCTTGAAGTTTGATTGCAAAGATTTGAAGAACAGTTAAGTGAATCAGCTGCCACTGCATCTAAACAAAAGGATAAACTAACAAGCACTCTTTCTGAAATACAGAATTTGGAAACAATCAATAAGCAGAAGGAAAGAAACCTTGAAGAATCCGAATCTGCAAATGAGTGTTTGACTAAAAGAAAAATGGCTTTAGAAAGTACTGTGGTTGGGCTTAACTTGAAGTTGTTGAAAAATGAGGATATCCGCACACAATTAGAAGACAACTTGGATCTGGTTGATCAGATTCTCACCAAGACAGAGTCACTTCTTTCACAAGCATTAATGTGAAAAATGGAGATTGAGAAAAATCAGAAATCTCTTGACGAAATTCATCATGACATGAGAAGATTAGTTGATCCTCCTTCTAAGTGAAACCTTAAGTTAGAGAATCTACTTGAGGAATCAAAGTTTACTGAAAAGAGCATTCATAAACAGCCGAGGGAGAATGAAATGAGATTATCATCCTCTAAGCATCGTAAAACAGAGCTCAACCAACAACTGAATCTTGCAGAATTGAGATGTCATGAAGCAGAGACTGAAATAGAAGAGCTGAAATATCAAGCAAAAGAACTCACTACTCTGTTGAGACAAACAGAAGAAGAAAAATTGCTATTAAGACACCATTTCTCAGACCTTAACTTGAAGTTGGCTAAGGATGAGGAACTATGCAAACAATTAGAAGACAAATTATATCTGGGAGACCAATTTCTTACCAAGACAGAATCACTCCTCTCACAAGCATTTCTGAGTAACAAGAAGCTCGAGAAAACCCAGAAATCTATGAAAGAGATGCATCATGACATGAGAACAATAGCAGATGCAGCTTCAAAGAGAAACCTTGAGCTAGAAGATCTACTTCAAGTTTCAAAGTTAGCAGAAGTGTGCGTTCAAAAGGACCTGATGGAGACTGAAATGAGGCTAACCAGAGAAAATCCCAATCTATCTCAGGATTTGACAAAAATGACACTAAAGTTTGAGGTTGTAGCAAAAGAAACAGATTTAAAACTACAAGTCGGAGCACTGAGAATTTTATGCACAATAAGATATAATTTCTTGAAGAACAGAAGGCACAATACAAAGATAAGGCAGTTAAAAATGAAAAAACTATTGCTTTGCTAAAGGATGAACTGGAAGAAAATGCAATGAGATTGATATTCCTGGATAACCAAGTAATGGAGCTTAACTGGAAGGTTTCAGAATCTCATTTAAAATTTGATATGTTGTCTGGTACAAACTTGGAGCTTCAGACAGATTTGGAAGCTTATAAGCTCAAAGTAGACAAACTAAACCAGTTGTTGATCTCAAATCATGCAGGGATGGAGGCAACTGTTGGAAGATTTGTTGCTTATGAAAAAACCATCTCAAAATTAGATGCTGATAATTCGGGATTGCTGGAACTCCAATCTGCAACTGAAATATGCCTTAAAGATGCTGAGGTCAAACTTAAAGAAAAGGATTCTGAACTTAGGGATGTGAATGAAAAGTTGCTTTTGCTTGAAGTTCAAGCAAAATTATGAAAAACAGTTACGTGAATCAGATGTTGTTGCATCAAACCATAAGGATGAGCTAACAAGCCTTTATGAAATACAGAATTTGGAAGCAATTATCGAGAAACAGCAAAGGCACCTTGATGAATCCCAAACAATGAGTGAGTGTTTGAACAAAGAAAACTTGACTCTACAATGTACTTTTCTGGACCTTAACATAAGGCTGTCGAAGAATGAGGATCTACGCAAACAGTTAGAAGACAAATTTGATCTGGCTGACCAGATCCTTATCAAGACAGAGTCACTTCTTTCAAAAGTGTTTCTGCGTAATTTTGAGCTTGAGAAAAATCAGAGATCTCTTGAAGAAATCCTTATTGACATGAAAATTTAGCTGATGCTTATTCTAAGAGAATCCTTGAGCTAGAGGATCTACTTGAGATATCAAAGTTCGCTGAAGGGAGCATTCAAAAAGACCTGCAGGAGACCGAAATGAGATTATCATCCTTTGAGAATCGTAATACAGAGCTCAATCAACAATTCGATCTTATGGAGTTGAGATGCCATGAAGCAGAAATAAAAGGACTGAATCATCAAATAAAAGAACTCACTGATCATTCAAGGAAAATGCAAGAAGAAAATTCACTATTCTGGCTCCATTTGTCAAATCTTGAGGCAGTGTTTCAAGATGCAAATGAAAAAGAGAAGGAGCTAAGTGGTGCATTAAGTGCCAGCACTAGCACTGAAGTGAGAAAAAATATGCAAGCCTTATCTAATATGCTGGCAAAAGATCTTGCTGAAGCTGAATATATAATTGAGATCTTGAAATCTCTAGACGCAAGAACGGAAAGTGCTAAAGATGAAGTTGAGGCTTTCAGTCACCAAGAAAAAGAGCAAGTTGGGAAGAGCATTTATGGTACATTACAAGTGGAGCATCAAGGGAAGGTTATAGATGAAATTACTGCCAGAAATTTGGACATGACATTATTGAATGAAACTCTCGTAAAGGATAGGGAGTTAAAATTCCAAGAACCAGCACTTAGAATTAAACAACAAGAATCTGAAGTTCAAGAACTGCATGAGAATTTGAAGTTTCTTAAAGAACAAAAGGCAAAATACAAAGATGAGGCTGTTGAAGCTAATCACAATGTTGCTTCGCAGAAGGCAGAGCTGGAAGCAAATGCAATGAAATTGGTATTCTTAGAGGGCCAAGTGATGGAGCTTAACCAAAAAGTGTCAGAATCTCAATTAAAATTTGAAAATGTTGTTTTGGAAAATGAGATGATGAGTGGCACAAACTCTGAGCTTCGAACATATTTGGAATCTTATAAGTTTGAAATTGATGAGCTAAACCAGATATTAAGGTCAAATCATGCAGAGCTGCAAGCAGCTGCTGAACAACTTGCATCTTATGCAAAAACCATCTCAAAGTTAGAGGTTGATAATTCTGGATTGTTGGAACTGCAATGTACAACTGAATTGTGTCTGAAAGATACTGATGTACAACTGCATGAAACTATTCACAAACTTGATGAAAAAGATTTTCAACTTAGATACTTGAATCAAAAGATGTGTGTGCTTGAGAGTCAGATGAGACATTATGAAGAAGAGTTGATTGAATCAGCTAACATTGCATCAAACCTGAAGGATAAGCTAACAGCAACTCTTTTGGAAGTACAGAAATTTGAGGCAATTATCCAGCATCTGCAAAGAAATTTTGTTGAATCCAATACTGTAAATGAATGTTTAACCAGGGAAAATCTCAGCCTATCTCAGGATTTGACAAAAATGATATTAATGTATGAAACTCTAGTAAAAGATACGGATGTAAAAGTCCAAGTTGCAGCATTTAGAATTACAGAAAAGCAATCTGAAATTAGAGAATTGCACGAAAAGTTAGAATTTCTTGACCAGCAAAAGGCACAATATGAAGATAAGGCAGATGAAGTTAACAAAACTGTTGCTTGGCTAAATGCAGAGATAGAAGAAAATGCAACGAAATTGGTATTACTAAAGAACCAGGTAGAGGAGCTTAACCATAAGGTTTCAGAATCTGATTTGAAGTTTGAAATAATGATTGATACAAATTCAGAGCTTCAGGCTGTGTTGCAAGCCTATCAGCCCAAACTTGAAGAACTAAACGACTTGCATGAAAAGATAATTGAGCTTGAAACTCAAGCGAGTAATTATGAAGAGCAGTTATGTGAATCAGCTGCCCTTGCATCAAACCAGAACTATATACTAGCAAGTACACGTTCACAAGTTCAGAATATGGATGAACTTATTGAGCAGCTGCAGAGAAATCTTTATGAATCCAAAACTGTAAATAAGAATTTAACCAGGGAAAATTTCAGCCTGTCTCAGGATTTGACAGCACACAGGTTAACAATTGGCGCATTAAAAATTAAATTTGATTCTGTCATTACTGAGAAAGATGTTATATCCATTCAGCTTTATTCTCTCAAAGAAGAGATGGAGGCTCTCAAGCAGCTGCTTAACTCTGATACGGAGATGCTTCAACTACAGGTTTCTATTTGCATATGAGAAGATTGTGCTGCATTTCGCCAGAATATATGCTAATTTACATTCAGTTTAATTTTGTGAAGTGTCACAAAAGTTATATTTTTATCAAATACATGTCTCTCTCTAACAGATAACTACCTCCTTGAAAGAGAAAAACAAGCTTACTGGAATGCATAGAATGGAGATGAAAGAAGTTGAAGCAATAATAATGAACCTTGAAGGACAATTAAGTGAATACAAGACCAAGGAAGTCTTGATGAACATTCACATGGAAAATCTTAAAGCATAGCTGGCTAATAATTCTCTTGTGGAAAATCGAGTTTCAGAACTTGAACAGAAGCTATTAATTGCTGAGAAGAGTTATATGAAAAAGGTGAATTTTCTTCTACTATTTCCTGGCAAATGTGCAGGGTTTATAGCAAAATTGCAGTCCATAATGTACTTGATTTCTCATAGATTCTTTCTCAGATTGAAGGCTTTGGAGAAGCAAGCTTTTCTAGCTTCTGAAATTAATGAGCACGCTAGCATAGTTGAAGGAAGAGAAAACTTGGTGCAACAACTGAAGAAAGTTCAAAATGAATTATTTCTAACACATAGAACCATAGAAGAGCAGGTGATTTTTATAATTACTTTACTCTTTACTTTCTCATCATGAGATAACCTAGTCTCATGTAGTCTCATTTATTAGGTAGGTTAATCACCATTCAGTCATCAATCATTCATTTTGCCAGTATAGCCATGATTTGAAGTTGTTCCTGGCAGTTTACTATATTTTTTTTTTGTAGTGGTCCGTTTTTTCTATCTCTTTTTTTCCCCCTGAGATAAAAAATACAACTCTGTGGTACAGAAAACAAGGAAGCAATAACAGTAGCCAACTTGCAATAGGTGAAACGCATTGCTTATTGGTGTTTATGTAATCAAATTTAGAGTAAATGGTTGACGAATTGTTGCTTCAAATGACAATCAGACATTCTCTATCAACCAGTTTCATGTCAATTCTGCATAACTTTTCTCATTTTTTGGATCTCAATTTACATTTTCTTGAAGCAAATATTTTCTTGCTTATTTGCACTGAACTTGCAGGTTAGAGAAGGAAACAAGAAACATGCATTATCAACGTAAATCTCACTGATTTGAGATATAGTTGTGGACAAACACCCGGAAACGAGTTGAATGTGAAGACAACAGTGAATAACAAGGTAAACTAGCTTCTCTTTTGAAGAACATCACATGGATAAAAAATCAATAAATGCTCATCAATTTTGGAATCTCAATTGCATTCAACCTGCAGACTCAGGAGGTAAAACTCTAGAGGTTTTGGACTGGGTTCCTCAACGTTATTGTATAGGAGTGAGAGGGATAATGACGACTACAATAGTCAGGGTCAGAGATCAGCTCCCCTACATCCAATAACACAAGATGATGAAGACCTTTCCAGATCTATGGCGCTAAAGTTCATCTCAGCAGTAGCTCTGCTGTCGATGATCGCAGGAATAATCTTAGGAAGAAGACATTAGATTGATTATGTCAATCCTTTCTGAACAAAACAAACTTCTAATCAAGTCTTGAAGGAAGAACAAATGTATCTGTTGATGCATAGGACCCAAACTGCGGGTAATATGTGATTTTGCCATGTTTCTGCGTCTTTGTTGTTGTATTTGAGATCAATATGCAGATGGAGCATCTCGTCTAGCAAATTTGGTGGCATATAGAATTTACATATATTTAAAATATAATAAACTCTTCTCCCCAAATGCTGTTTTGTTTGTTCGATCCTTCAGTCTAACGTTATCAGTGGACAACTTTGATTGTAAAGGGTTGTGTTATTGTAATTTTTTTTTAAAAAAAAAGGAAAATGTGGTGGAAGTTTTTATCACAATCAGTTCTATGAATTTAGCATAATCTGTATAAATTTTATTAAATTAATTAGGCGACAAAAAAGAAGTCAACTACTATGTAATTTTTCACATTATGTGAGATTCATTAATTCTAATTTAGGAATTTTAAATTATGTCAACCAAAACTTAACATCTGTCCTTGTAGTTTTCCTCTAGCCATGAAAAGTGTGTATAAATCAAAACTTATTTGTTTCAAAGTATCTACCATGTAATAGTGTATTGTATCGTTCTAATGATTATGTGGTTATTTGATTTTATCCAATCAATCTCAAAGGTGATCTACCTTCTAGTTCATCTATCTATCGAGTAAATCCGAAGTATAATTTATATACTCAAAGGCCGTAGTATTCATTCTTGATTATAGGATACTCTTTGCTATTTGTCATCTACCATGAGTCTCCATCCATCTATGATAAGATCCAACGTCAAAAAACACTAAAAAATATATTTATTCCATTAGTACATCATAAACAAAAGAAAACATATTTATAGATTTTTTTTTTATTATGCCCTTAAAAATTTATAAAAGGTGCTGAAGGAAAACTAGAGACAAGGGAAGAGAACGAAATTAACAACTTGTGGTTTTGCATGCGTTTTATGTATTCGAATTTGGATACGGCATGTAACTGAGGACCAGACAAACTGGCTTGCAGCTTCCATCCCGCACGCAACTGCAATAACCGAAATCACATGCATATTTTGTCTATTTTTTTTTTTTAACAAATTCTTTTGGATATGATTTGATCCAATTTGCCTCATCAGCATTTCAATGAATCAGGTTTCGAGATTTAACAATTTCTTTTGGATATGATTTAATCCAATTTGCCTCATCAGCATTTCATTGAATCTTTTGGATATGATAAATTGCCTCATCAGCATTTCATTGAATCTTTCGGATATGATTTAATCCAATTTGCCTCATCAGCATTTCATTCAATCAGGTTTCGAGATTTAACAATTTCTTTTGGATATGATTTGATCCTATTTGCCTCATCAGCATTTCATTCAATCAGGTTTCTTGTGATCTTTTATTTCGCGTACCTAACTTTTATAATATCAAAATCACACGGTATATCCCAAACTGACGGTTAGATTTAGAGAATTCCAATCACTCCAAATCAAAATTAAGAATAATAAATTTTTAAATGAATAGATCAAAAATTTAAAAAGAAAGAAATTTTGAGACATAACATGATTTTAATATTATGAAAATTAAGTAAAAAATATCAAAATTTACATGGGCAGTTCAGTAAAATGCAGTTGTTTTCTTATTATATATACACACAGACTGAAATGGAAATCAAACAGGAGCAGAAGAGCTTTTTCAAGGCAACTACACTGCTATCTCTCTCATGGCTCCATCCTTTTCTGCTTCTTCTTTGGTAACTATATATATCTCACTGTCTCTTTACGAATAATTTTCTTTTGAATACATTGATCAAATTCTTGATATATTTTTGTAAAAGAAAAATAATAATAATTATAATAATCTGTTGATCAGTTTATGAAGTAATTAATAGTGTCTCTCCAAGGGAGGTCCAATTGATTAGAGGGTGACCGTTTTCTATAATAGAGTAAGAGATCAATTCCTGATGAAAATATGTTCTCGAGAAAAAAAATATATCTTTTACCTCCTAGTTAATTTGTAGGGTGTATCTTTAGTCTATCTTTTATGGTTCCCTCTCGGTCTAGACATGTTTTCGGGAAAAAAAAAATCTCTTCTATCTCCTAGTTAATTTGCAGGACGAATCTTCTGGTTTACCTTTTATGGTCTTCTCCTAGT
>JBAMIB010000002.1:1724222-1735999 GCA_037177415.1 Kaempferia rotunda
ACTTCTTTGAAATACACGACTTCAGAGTTGATTCATTTAACTATTGGAAATTTCTAGAGGTTTTGTATAGCATGTTTTGAAAGCCTTAGGTCTTTTGTTTCAAAAGAAAAGGGTATAAAATTGTTGGTCGTTTCAATACATATCATAATTAGTTAATACATGCTACGCTAACACCTCCCTTTTCTAGAATTCTCCATATAATTTCTCTAAGAACCCTATTAATAAGCTTTTTCTAAATCAATGAATATCATGGGTAGATCTTGCTTTTGCTCCCGATACTTTTCACTTAGTTGTCTTTTAATTAGTTGTTTAGGAAGATGTATAGCTTCTATTTTCAACCTTCCCGGTATAAAATTAGTTGTTTAAGAAGATGCAAAGGCCGATGAACTTGGCATTCCCATCTCTTATCAATGATCTCAAACACTTCTTGGTATTTCTGTTTTTTCTCCTCAAAGGCCTTCATAATTATTTCTTTTGCCCTATCCATAGCCTTATAGATATAGCCTATTGCATGTTTTCTTTCCCCATCAACCAGTCTCAAAACAGGGACTAAATGACCATATATCTTTAAAATATGCACAACATTGCTCTAAAATCTAAGTGACATGATGATTTTAGCAACCTTCTTCCCCGCAACTTCTTTTGACCATTTACTCTCTGTCCAATCCTTTGAGATGAATATTTTTCTTAAATTTTGCTTTTGTAGGTGCATCCTTTCAAGAGTGAGAAAAACAGTAGCAAATTTTGTGACACCCACCCGACAAAGCTCTTTTTGTCTTGTGAATTGCCTCAACATATTTATCATGCCTGGGCGAACATAAATGTAGGCATTCACACTCATTGCCTTTAAAATCAGGCAATTTCCCAATATCTTCTAAGATCAAGTCAATGCAGTGAGCAGCACAAGGAGTCCAATACAAATGTGGTCTTTTTGCTTCTAATAATCCTATAAAAGAAGTTAGAAAACTAGATAAGTTTAACATATATAAGAAAAATCATATTGATAAGAAAGAATTAAATAGATTCTTACCAGCAAGCACATTGTTACTTGCACTATCCGTAACAACTTGAACAACATTTGCTTCTCCTACACGCTCCACAAATCGATCAAGCAACTGAAATATTTTCTCTCCAGTCTTTGCATAATCAGAAGCATCAACCGATTCGATGAAAACTGATCCTTTAGGAGAATTCACTAAAAAATTAATCAATGTCCTCTGCCTTTTGTCTGTCCACCCATCTGCCATCAAACTACAACCATACTTGGCCCATTCTGTTTCACACGACTTAATGTAATCATTTGTCACATTATCAACAGCCTTTTTTAGAAAAGGAACCCGTACCTCATGATAACTAGGTCCTTTTAAACCTATACCATATTGGCCAACCAAGTCCAACATCCTTTTGAAGCTTGCATAGTTCACGGCATTAAAAGGAATTGCCGCATCATACATCCACTCAGTTATGGCCACACAAGCTTTTTCCCTCAATTCTTTCTTGTATGCCTCATTTATCGTACTTTGCCTCTCTTTACCCTTTCTACCTTCAACATTTTTTTGCACATCATGAGGAAAATACGTATCCATTGGACCTATTTGTCTTGGCCTTTTTTGCATATTCACTGATCTAGAACTTGTATTTGTACTTGTAGGTTGCGTAGCTGTAGTTCCAATATCATCCATGTCAATATCATCATCAAGAGGGTCTACATCCTCAAAGTCCAATGCCGCAAGTTTAGGAAGATTATTTTTCTCTGCCTTTTTTTCCATGAAATTTTTAATATCTTCACGTACATGAGATGGACAACTTTTGCAAGTCGTAGTATTTCGAAACCCTCCGACAAGATGTTGTTTTGCACGTTAGATACCTCCTTTTGTAACTTTTTGACAAAAATTACAAATCAAATCATTTTTGTTATTCGGATTAACTCTTTGAAAATAATTTCATGCCGGATCTTTTGATGCATATGTTGGAGCATCACTACTGCCTTGACCTTCCATGATAATTGAACAAGAAAGTAACCTGAGAAATCAAAAACATTTATAATATACTTCAATATGTAAAAAGAAATTGAAAAATAGAAAAAAAAATAAAAACATGACAAAAAAAAATTAAAAAATGGACTCGCCAGCAGCACTATTACTAGGAGGAGGAGGAAGAAGAAGAAGACCAAAACAATAAAACCGGACAGCAACAACCACTACGAGGAAGAAGAAGAAGAAGAAAAGGACCAAAAAAAAACAAAAATCGGATAGCAAAAGAAGAGGAAAAGAAGAAACTAGAAGAAGAAGAGGAAGAGAAAAGAAGAAGAAAACCTGAAAACGAAGAAGAGGAAAAGAAGATAACAGAAAAATGAAAAACTGAGAAAAAGAAGAAGAGAAGAACAGAAAAAGAGAAAAGAAACAAACCATACCTGTGTGCGGCGTTCGGTGGCCGGCGGCGGTCGGAGGGGGGCGACGGCGGCGGCCGGAGGAGGGCGACGATGGCGGTGGCTGGAAGGTTAGGGACTTAGGGTTCAAGTGGTATCTCTCTTTCTTGCTTTGTTAGTTTACTTCTTTCCTTTTTTTCTATTTCCTGCATACCCTAATTCCTTTTTTTTATTTATTGTGTTTGTTTTAACCCAAAAAATAGGTTAAAAATCTTTTTTTAAAGAAAAAAAAAAGAATTATACTTGATCATGAGGCGCGCCTCTTTGGCGCCTCAACTTATGCTCGATGGTGCGCCTCGCGAACGACGCCCGAATTGCTGGGCGCGAGGCGCATCAGGCGGCGCCTCGCGCATGAGGCGCGCATAAATGTTATGCACCAACCGTCTGCGCTACGCCCTGGGGATTTAGAGGAATCTTACAAGTAGAAATAGATGTGTAGAAGATGATACATACCTTGAAACTTATGCTTATCATAATTAGAAACAAAATTACTAGTAAATCTTATGGAACAATATGAAGAGTAAATGATAATAATTTCAAATGAAAATATAATGCATAAAGATAAAGTGATAAGAATGAAATAACAAAATTATGATAAAAAATTTCTCATGAAAACAAGCATGATATTGGTATCTCAATGCCTCTTTTTCCCACTATGGAAGAACCATTGACAAGCATGGTATTAGCAGTTAATGGAATGGTCTAAAACTAGAGAATTAGTGGATGATTAGAGATGTATTCAGAGGCTCCTGAGTCAATAATGGTTGAAGACCAAGTGAAGTGTGTTATAAATTCAGTAGAATATCTGTGTGAGATAGAAACTATTTGACTAAGAGCAGACATCTATCACAGTTTGAGCAATAGAAGTCGGGCATAACAGTGGAACTAGAGATAGAAGAGATTAGAGCAAATGACCATCTAGAGTAGTTATGGATGATTATGCTCCATGGGTTGTTTGTAATGCATGACCTAGTGCATATCCATGAAGAGTGATCTAGGCATTTTACACATGCACAAATATTCCTCAATAGGTGTATTTGGGCTTGTTTTGCCTTCTAGAATGGCCACTATGATCTTGCGGATCTCCACAACAATCTCTTCGTCTCTGAGATGTCTCCTGTGTCAACACAACAACCATCTAGTTGAGGAAAACTTCCATGAAAATAGGTGGCAATAATTGCTGCCATTAAGGCTTGCAGAGGCAACACTGAAAGAGATATGTGAGCAATGCTTCTGTATAGGAAGTCTTATTGGTTAAATATGAAGGATACAGTTGCAATCAATGTCTCTGTTTGTTGCTTACTGAGAAAACTATAACTCTTAGCGTCTTGGCAAACCAATTAGTTGCTGCACTTTTTGCATCAAGGGAGGAAAAATCCTACAGTCAAGTGGAAGAAGAGATGAGGGCATCGCTTGAGAAGAGTGGGAGTGTATTGATATGTGGGGAAGGACTTTTTGTGGTTGTAGAACACACGAAGAAAGAAATCATAGGTCTTTGGTAGCCTATTGTTGGAAGCCATCTTGTAGTGGATTTGACTCGGAGACATGAGTATCAGTTTTGGCGTGATTGGTGGACAGCTCAATGGGTCACATGTCATGCATCATAAAAGAAAGGTGGCTTGTTGTCAATTGTATGACTGGATAACATCCTAGATGATGTTGATCACTGCTTGCAATAGGAGTAACAAGTTGGCTACCACTATTGATGAAGTGGGTTGTCAATGCTCTATAGGGAAGGGCGATGCTGGACATTGAAGCAATCTCATTCAAGCTTGAGATCGATGAAGAATCTTTGCTAGTGAGCAGAAGAATGCTGCATGAGTTCATGAGGCCTCAGTACCCTGGAGGAACATTGTTGGTTGGTGAAAAGATCAATGCCGACGATGCTAGAAGGTCAGTGCTGAAGTATGTATTGCAGTGGCTCCAATGCCATGTTATGGAGAAATTATTAAGGTTCTATCTATGGTTCATGTTCATTAAGGTAAAATTATAACAAGGTCCCTGGTATTATATGGTATTTACAATTAGAATCTTAAATTTGACCCAAAAATGTATTATTTTGAGTCATACCTGTGTTGAAAACACACTAATCTCTAGCTTGCTATAGATGCATTGGACACCAACTTTATAGTAAATATCTGTGATATGTGAATTAGGAAAAGCTGGATACACTTTGCAGCTTGCACACTAATTAAGAACTGGTTAGGTGGAACAAACTGCCCATAATTCCCCTCATAACCTCACCAAATGGAGGCAAGGGATGTGAAGATTCAAGTATTTTCATAGTCAACATATTAAGTTGTGTTGGTGTGGTATGATTGTTGGGGTTGATATCATACATATCAACGATTTAGAAACTTTGTTTGCTAAGAACTGATTAAATATACAAGTTTTGTTCATGCATTTTCCCAACATGCTGATGCTATATTTAGTTTCTTTTTCATAATCTATTTTTATCTGTTTCCATTTATGTACATTAGGATTTTTGAATCGGTATGTCTAAAATGATTACCAGATTCACAGGTTCTTTATCAGCTATCAATTATGGGACTGCAACTTATTCACACTTTTTTAAGTAATTGTTTATTTTGCTCAGATTGGCTTAAGATGGAGGATGGAAAATGAGGTCATATCTGGGAAAGGTGAATCAGATATTTGTATTGCATTCTTTTTCTAGCAGCAACTTTTGATTTATATATGTGATATAAATATGTAGATAATATCTACACGTGTGGGATTTGATTATTTGAAATGCTCACTGGATAGTACTGTACTTAACCTTACTTGGTCTATTCCATTGACAATTTAAGCAATGCCAGCACGATAATCTCTTTGTGAGAGGTCTTCAGTTTGAATGTCCTAATTCTTGGTCTTGCTTTTGGGTAACAAAAAAATCTGTGTTCAATTATTTTGAATTTTTTACGGATTCTTTTTTGGTCAATTATAACTCGTAAGCAAAATTTACTTAGTTTTCAGTTTTCTTATCACCTGGAATTTCAAACGAATAAAAGTTATGGCTTAATGGTGTGCTCAGAAGCATCTTGTTAGTTACAATATTGAACACCTATAACCTTGTTATGGCATAATGGTAAGCTCCCAACCATTATTAGTTAGAATGTTGATCGATGTACAGAACATAAATTGATCACATGACTTTGCCCTGTTGGTAATGTCTTTACAATTTACCATTCTGTGCCTTCTATTTGATCCTTTGATAGCAGTTTTGGTTTTAGTTCTCATTTTTATGATATGCTAGTCTTTTATGCTCTGTTTACTCCAAGGCGTGGATAAGGAAGGGAAAGGAATTCACGGTGAAAACTTATCCTCGGAGGGAGAGAAGAGAAATGATGAATAAATCTCTTCCTTTGTGTACTTGTTTACCTTGATCGAGAAATATGAATATATGCTAGGTAATGATGTAATTTTCTGAGTTAAAAAGGGTACATGCGTCAATTTTTTTTTGGTATATAGTGTAATTTTATGAATGCAAAGGGGTACATACGTCATTTTTTTTTCCCATCCTCTGCTTTCCGTCCGATTTTGAGGGAATCAATTTTAACTACAAAATGATCTGCGGATGGATTGTCTCTCTTCCCTCTAAAAATTTTAATGAAGTAAACAATGAAAACTTTTCCACTGCGGAAATTTTTCCTTAGTTTTACTTTCCGCTCTCCCAAGTAAACAGAGCATTAGGGATTTTAGGGATATTTATCAAACAATGTTTTGATATTTGTAGTATATGCATAATTAGCCATACTAAAGTGTTAATTTTCTTCTTTATATTTTTAACTGGAACTTATGATTCATTATTTGCAAAATTACCAAAATGATTCATGATACGAACTTCAATTGACAACCTGGCACCCAACACAATTGTTAAGATATTAAAACTAGTTGTTATGTTTGTTTTTCTCAAAATCTGAATACATGGATTCTATTTCTACGCTCTGAAAATCATATATAATCTTTATGACTTCTGCACATTCATTGTTCTTGATATTATTTAACTTGTTCCACTCACATTGTATGTTTATGCTTTAGTTTGCTAATTAAAATTATTCTCACACATCAAATTCACATTTTTTTTAGATTAGTTGCAAGCTTCCTCTACTTAATAATATTTGCTCAAAATTTGTTAGGATTCATTCTCTAGATAGTTCCCTTTCCCCTTTATCTATGTGTATGTACTTTATTATCATCTTACATATACATGCTTGTGTACTTGGATATTTCAATACAATTCCCAAGATTCCCCCTTTGCTAATTCAAAATATTAGAAAATCTTTGTTTATTTATTCAGTTCTTGGACTTTCTAAGGTTTGATCAAATTAGCCAATTGATTGTTATATTTAAAAAATAATAATTTCCATGGAGTACAATTTTTGTCTTGCATTGTGGTAGTCAATCTGTATATATTTTGTTTTAAAATCAATGTGCACAACAGCTTGATTATTGACATGATAACTATATATTTTGCATAATGGTTCATAACCTTTTGTTTTCACATATGTAATGGTGAGTCTCAAAAATGAATCGCTCTATAACAAAAGATTGGAATAGATATTAGAGTTGATATGAGAAGAATCTTAGTTATTATAGGCAGGTGAAAAAAATTGTACCAAAAAGCATCATCTCTTGCAGTGGAAGTTAGATGTAACTCAAAAATAATAATGGTAGCCCTTTTGAAAATTAGAATACCCAGGTGAGACACTCAACCTAGGTATTACCTATTATTGTCTAAGTATAAGATATGAACAAAATGTGCACCTATGTTGTATCACAGGGGAATGAATATGGAAAGGAACTTGACCATGTAGAATGGAAGAAGGTATGTGATACATAAGATAACTTTATATCACTTTTTTCATTTAAAAGAGCTAGTGAGAAAATAAAGCTAATAAAGTACCAAAACCAAACTTTGATGGGATATGTTTATGACCCTAAACATTCGAATGGATGAAGAAAGAATTATGTTTAGTAATTCAACTAGAGAATATAAACTGAAAATATTTACAAAATTGATGGAATTCTCACTCAAACTTTTATAGACTTCAAAAACTCATATCTTCTATAAATTCTACAGGCTAATAAAATATCCAAAGAACTATCTGTGTATTTAGAGAGGAAAAGAGTTAGCCACTAATGAAGATGAATGCGCAGCCACCATCAACTAATACAATCCTCAAGATTTATGCCATGTACAAATCACCTTTTCAATATGTAACTCTGAATAGAAACAAATTCAATTGTAAACATTATTGAACAATTTAGTGAATAAGTTGCCTTATAGATAGTAAATTTTGATAAGCATATAGAGCACAAAAGAAATTTATAATGTAGGAGTGACTAGACCAATGCCCTTCACGGACAAGAGTTACCTATATACTCAAGTGAAATTGATAACCACAAATTCTTTAGATCTTCTTCATCAACCCTAGGAACATCTTTTCCCATCGTTCTTGCTATCGATTGAGTATTCATGGCCTCCCAAATTCTTTGTATCACTATCTAATCTTAGGAACTTTTGAGCTAGTGACTCTAGAATCAGATAGCTTCTTCATCAAGTATGAAGGCCCGAGCCTGGTCCCCTTTCTTTTAGTGGAAGCCTTAGAAATTTTCATAATTGGTGAATGTGGTGAGTGATGGATTGATCTCTTCTCCTCCCTTCCTCTTCCTCAGGCCTTCTCTATACATAATGCCTTTCTCACATACAACACTAACTTATTCTAGTAAGATTCACAATAGATAGTCAAGATTGTTGAGACTCTGGGTCTAGCACAAACTTGTTTGGTGATGGATTAAAGGAGCTTTAAGAGAGTGGAGGTCAATTGAGTTTTCTTGAATTGGCTTAAGTTCAATTAAATTGGGCAAAGCTTGATCATATTAGATGTATTTTGGCTGAGTTTCTCACTTATGGTGAATTAGATTAGTTTAGGATGATATCGTTAATGTCTTAGAAGATAAGTTTGATTGAAGTTGATAAACAAGGGCCGCATGGAGATGGTTTGGAGTTAAAGCGATGACTGGGAGAGATCTCCTTCTTTGCGGCCCATGACCCCCTTTTTAAGGGCTATAATGTTAGTGCCTAACTAGTGATGGCATGTGGCTAGGGATTCTAACTGCCAATAACTTGCCTTTGAAATAAGCCCTTTATAACCAATTGACTAAACACTTGTCAATTGACATTATGTTATGAAGCCCCCTTTCTTTGTGGGCCATGATCTCCTTTTATAGGCGTCAATGTTAAACATGCATTAGTGATGGAAGGTCACTTTGTTGGGTATCTCAAGCATGAATAACTTGCCCTTGAAATAATGCACTCCTCTATGTTGACCCAATTGATTGAATATTAGCTCCTCATTGACTGAGCTTGAAGTACATGGAATGAGTATTGTTTACACAATGTGGGTATTCGTTTGGCACATGTTAGGCATCCACTAGTCCCCTTGGATAGTGGTTTTTTTAACCTATATCATGCTTTAAGGTGAAAAGGGGAATACTATATGAGCATGTGCATTGTGAAAAGAAGAAGTATAAGTTTCTCTGCATGTGCATCGATTATTGAACACTTAAGATCACTGGCAAGAACAAGTACGCACCCCATCCATTTGATAATTGAACTTGTTGATCATTTAGGGAAAGCTTGATACTTCTCTCTATACTAGACTTGTGCTCACGATACAATCAAGTGCAGATTTCAGTAGGGGATAAGCCCAAGACAACATCTAGAACAAGGTACTATGCCTTTTAATCTTAGTTATCCCTTTAGTTCTTTCGCACCTATCTCGATCACTTCGCGGTAGTCTAATTGGATGATGTTTTAGTGTATACCACAACTCTTGAATATTACGTGCAATATCTCAAGCAAATCTTCCAAGTGCTATGTAAGAATGAGTTGTATGTGAAGTGGGAGAAATGCTCATTTGTCCAACAAGAGGTGGAGTTCCTTGTCCATAGAATCTGCAGTGGGAACTTCAACCGCCAAGGTTACAAAGCTAAGATTAATTCTTGGTTTAGTAAACTACTATCTGTGTTTTTTAGCAAGGGCTTTTCTACTAAAGTCGCAGTCAGCACACTTGACTTGACTGATCTCCTCAAGAAGGATCACTCATGGCAATGGACATAGAATTTGATGTATGGCTTGAGCAAAGCAAGTCATTTGAGGTACACACTTATGTCTCAGAATTTGCTATTGGTGTACTTATGCAATAGGGGCATCCTATTGCCTTAGAAAGGCAAAAGTTAAATGACACTAAGAAGTGCTACACGATGTAGAAGGCAATGACAGCTGTCATATATTGCCTACAAACACTACGCCATTACTTGTTGGGTTCATACTTCATCCGAAGAGAAAATATTGAGTACAAGTTATTTACAAACTCCAAAAAGCTCATCCCCAAGCTCGGTGATAGAATTTCTTGGCAAAGTTTGACTACCAACTTTAGTACAAGTAGCTAATGTGATCGCAACCAACTTGAGCATAATTAGTGTGGTGGCTGATGCACTAAGAATGTAAAGGTTGCTGTGAGTGCAATCATGTTCTTAGTGGTTGGACTTGATCTTGGATTTTAATGTTTGGGCAAAGTTTTAAAATAGGATTGCTTTTGTATCTAATGTGTGTGTGAAGTTGTGCAGGGACTTAGTGAAATATACATGGAGACTTTGTGATGCTATGGTTGGAGATTGGTTCAACGGATTAAGGTTTGTTGAAGATTGGAGTAGGATAGTATGAAAAATTTGAGGGACCGTAGGACGAGGAGCATATCTCAATTGAAGAAGGCAAACTACGTAGATGAATAATGAAAGATGATACATGGAGTGAGTTGAGGGTTTAGTGCATCTAAGCGATGAGTAATCTGATGGGAGATGACCTCGTGGGCAAAAAGAAGTTGCAATGTAAACTCTTAAGTGGGTTGAGAATCGAGAGACTTGTACTTGCAGAAGGTAGCTCTTAATTTATGTAAAGACTCAACCATTAGAATCGTTACAGTTGACTGGTGATTGAGTCAACTAGGCAGTCGATTAAGTTGATCAATCATCAAATATAATATTTTTGTTCATGGCTAAGTCGACTACCAAGTTGACTATGACTCAGTCTAAAGGCTAGTGATAGCCGTTGCTCTGACAAATTGAAAGTTGGATAATCCAAGGGCTCTAGTGAAGTGAAGTAGCAGTCTAATGGAGGAACCAAGTCGACTAAGTTCGTTGTAGGCAGGCTGAATACCAGTGCGATTTTGAAAATAGTTGACTTACGGTTGATCATTGGCGATAACATAGAGCAGAAAGTGAAGCTAAAGATATTCAGCATTTTACCTAACTCCGTAAGAAAGTTTCCGAAATACCAAAATCATGTACTCTAGTTTTAAAATTACCAAATCACGTATCCAATTTCATTTTTGTCCCTGTTACTGTTCTGACTGCTATCGAATCGATTATTTTTTATTTTTAAATGATTGATTCATGTTCAACAGTTCACTTCTCTCAATATAGTTCGCCAAATTGATGTTTGAGGGCATGCATATAATCAGGAGAACAAAACGAACACATAGGATATGGTTTTAGCTCATTTCGAGCTCTTTAAGTCCATCAGCCGGTTTTGGTCAAAACGGTTGATGGACTTAGAGAGCGATTGAAACATGGACTTGAAGAGCTCGAAATGACATGAAACTAGATTTTGGCCAAATGACTCTAGGTCCATCAACCGATTTTAGCTGAATGAACCTAAAGAGTTTCAGCCAAAATCGGTTGATTGATCTAAAGACTTTAAAATGATGTGAAATTAATTCCTATGTGTTCGTCTAGTTCTCCTAATTGTGAAAATTCTATCAAACATCAATTTCACTTAATATAATGCGAGCAGTGATTTTTTGAACATGAATTAATTTTTTTATACATATTTGTGTTTAAAAAATTACTACACTTAATATATTAGGTGAAATTGATGTTTGATGATATTTTTGAAATCAAGAGAACTAGATGAATACATAAAATCTGATTTCATGTCATTCTGAAGTCTCTAAGTCTATCAGCTAGTTTTGGGCGAAACCGGCTGATGGACCTAACGATATCAGAATGACATGAAATTAGTTCCTATGTGTTCGACTAGTTCTCCTGATTTTAAAATGATATTAAACATTAATTTGACTAAATATATTGAGAGCAATGATTTTTTAAATATGAATCGATCAAAACCGCCTAAAAATAAAATTGATTTGACTGGTTGAAAAACCTACACGGTTTGATAAATATTTCTCTCTAAAGTTATATAACATATAAAATACATATATCATTCCGATCAATCGTATTAAAATACATTAAAAGGAGCATTAATTCCATCATCTTTTCTCCT
>JBAMIB010000002.1:1736099-1746860 GCA_037177415.1 Kaempferia rotunda
AGCTAATGCCGGCGTCACGATGCAAGGGGATTGGTGTCGGAACGGTGCCGATGTCGGTTGGCGGGCGGAACGAGATGTTTCGCCAGTTTCGAACGGCTCGGCACCGAAATTTTAATCTATCATAAGATACTATTATGTTGTAAGGCCAAAATTTATCTAATTTATGTCTTGTCTTGGCCATGTACAAGAAACTATGATATTGTGTTTTTTTAGGACTAATTATGTTATTTGTTGGAACTAAAACTACTGTTGAAGAAAAGTAAAATAACTTCAATGTTGTTGACGATTTGGTTGATATATTGACAATGCATAAGAGTTTATTTTTAAAGTACTATACAATTTGTATATAGTTAGAGGGGACTATCTAGGTTCATGAATTCTAATTTTCCATGATATAGTGGTAGAGGTCTAGGTATTCATTCATGGGCTTCTCTATTTAATTGTATGACACAAACTTTTATGCTTGTGCTTTGTAATCTTGTGGGAGAAATATTCTCCTTAGCTACAAATGAGAAATCTTCCTTCACCCAAGGTTCAAAATCTCAAGCCATGCCAAAGTTTAGATTTTTTGATTGGAACAATACTATTTTGATATCGTGCTAATGTTTTAATACATGGTATCATAATGGATTGGAGTTGAAGAAGGAAGATGATGAAGCATAGCAAAGGAGACATTCTCTTTTGCTTCATCTCCATCCTCCAACCTCTAATTTGTCACCGACACCATGCATTGAAGTGTCGACATAATACTTGAACATCTTTTTGATCAAAGATTGAAACTATGCCCCGACTTGAGATTTTGAACCTTGGTGCTAAGTGGGTTGGGTTTCAGTGATTTATTGGATTCATACGTTTTGATCGTTTAACGTAGCACGGTACGAGATTTCAAACTATGCCTTCACCTACTTGACAAAATCTTTATTTTTCTCACCCAATGCGGCTTTCATTTCCTTGATTTATCTAGCCTAAATTTGCTTGTGATGTTTACTTATTCCACTTGTAAGCTCCTACTCTTGTTAGAGTAGTAGACTCAATACCCTTTTCTTCTTATATAGGCATATAGGAGTTGTTGATCTTTCCTTTGTCGAAGCAACAATCTCATTCCTACAAGTAATGTTCTCTACAAGGTCTCTTCTTGTAGTGACACTCTTCCTTGATGCTAGATGCTCTTGTTTGTGCAAATGTAGAAAGTGAGTCAGGTTCAACCATGTTTTGGTAATAAGGCCTAAATTAGATTTTGTTTATGTTTTTAATATATGCATTAAATGTGTAAACACTTGGAATAGTGCACATGAAGCTTGTGGAGCTAGTTGATTTAACAGATTCAAGTTGGGTTTTACTTAATGACTTGGGTATTCTGATGATGTGTATGGAGGATTGAATGGCTCGAGGAGCTTAGTTTCCTTTGATGATTCAACGTTCTAGAATGAGGTGGACTTTAGGGTATGAAGCATCGAATGTTTATGGTTGCTATCATTGATATCACGTGCTCAATGACTAAGTGGTATAAAATGAGATGGTCTCGCATACATATTTGGTCAGATGAGATGAAGTGAGCTAGGGGACCTTAGTGCATTCTATAGCTTGGTGACTTGGGACAAGGTGGAATTTAGGGCATGGAACATTGACCGGCGTCTCGATGACATGGAGCATTGGTTATGGAATGCACTTGGGGAGTTTAGAGCATTTGATAGCTTAGCAACTTGGATTAAAGAGGTTAAAAATCTCAAAGAATGAGAAGTATAAGAGATTATGAGAGTGAATATAATCTTTAAGCTTTTTGTCTTTAGGTAACATCATTGTAAATGATGTGTGATAGCAATCTACGGGTAGGCTACCAAGTGACTTGGCTATGAAACCTTCGTCCTAGGACAGCATGTTCCAAGTCATGGTTTGTTGACTTAGCTCCATCCTAGGACTTTGTGTAGGCTCATGAATACTAGGCATGAAGGATTGAATGGCTCGAGGAATTTAGTTCACTTGATGGTTTGATATTTTAGAACAAGGTGGACTCTAGAGCATGAAGCATCGATTGATTGCGGTTGCAATCATGGATATTGTGTGCTCAATGACTCGGTGGAATAAAATGAGGGGGTCTCACACACGTCTTGGATCAAATGACATTCTATGGCTTGACATCTAGGGACGAGGTGGAATGTAGGGCATGAAACATTAATTGGTGGCTTGATGGCATGGAGCATTTGTTATGGAGTGAACATAGGGAGTTTAGAGCATTTGGTAGCTCAACGACTTGGGTTAAAGAGGTTGAAAGTTTTAAAGAATCAGAGCTACAAGAGATTATGACAGTGAATGTAATCTTTAAGCTTTTGTATTTAGGCATCACTATTAATGATGTGTGATAGCTAGCTAAAGTTAGGCTATCTAGTGGCTCGATTGTGAAGCCTTCGACCTATTACGACATATTCTAAGTCATGGTTTGCTGATTTGTCGTGGTCCTAGGACATTGTGTAGGCTTATGGAGGGTGTAATTTAAGTGAAACAGAGACCACTCGAGGTCCAGCTAACTAGATGTGGTTTAAGTTGACTGGAGCATGTTATTTAACTATAGACTCAACTGAATATGAGAGTTGGGCGAACAAAATGGTTATGTTCAAGCAACTGACAACTAGATATGATTCTAGCATGACGATATATCAGCTTCTATCAGGAACATATAGTTGCTCAGTCGACTTGAAACCTTTGCTTTTGACTAAAGTTGGATAAAATAAAGCCATTGGAGGGTACATTATATAAGATCTTGGGAAGATATGAGCTTGATAGATTGCACACAAACTCTCTCAGAGGTTCTTTGATCAATTGGTTAGTGGTCTTTGAGAGCTTGAATTAAGGTTGAAAACTTCAACTTGTGATTTTGGCAATCCTCTCGTAATTTAGCATTACATTTCATTCTATTACATTTCATGCTATTCAAGAGAGGAGCTCATTGTAAACAACATAAGGTATAAGAGGCTTGCTTCATTGCCTCTTAAAAGCGGCAATTTATAATGGATTTTGGTTATACACCAAATGCATTATAGGCCATGGAGTAGGAGCATGGTCTTTAAAGCACATTATATGGATATGTTAACATGTCTTGTTTTTATATCCATTACTTTCATTGCGATACATTTGACATGATCAATCACAAAACCATTTCTGCATCAATCCACTTAGTGTTTAAGTTACTATCAATGTTTCAATGGAGAGTTATCTACGAATATACATTGTAGAATTCTTAGTGTACCATATCTATCTATGATATCCTTTATTAATGTAAGTAATTTTATTACTTGTATGATGTGCCTCAATGTCAAATACATTAATTCTAGTTTCAAATTCTTCAACATATATATGGTAATATGTAATTCTCTTTAGCGTTATATCAGCATCTCATTTGACCAATGTCACCCTAGTCAGTAGATTTCTATCCTTAACAATGCACATGTCATGTTAGCCGTGTTCCACCTTGACTACATTTTTTTCGATCAAATCTACTTTCTTTTCTTTTTAATATACTGCCAAACTTATTAAGTTGTTCCATAATTTTTATGGTTGACTCTTTTATTCAACATTTGTTGATTCAATTGGTAATTGGTACCAACATAAATTTCAAGGATTGTATCAATTTACGGCTACACCTTCCCATACTCAGCTGAGTCCTCTCCTCTTCAAATACTCAATCACTTATTATCATCCCATCCTAGAGAATCTACATAATATGATTTTCATCTTGAATCTAAATCCTGTGAACTTCAATACATTTTTTTAGTCTTCATTATTTTGTTGAATCCACAAATGTTCTTTTACATCTTTCTCTTTAATTCATTAAATGTTAGGGGTTGGTTTTTGAACTTCTATTTCCTTTATTGATTACTATTTTCTATTGTTGGTGCAATCTCCCCCTAAGTGATCATTGGCTTTGATATTTGAACAAATAGTTTAAGTTATGTCTTGCCTTGTGATTTGATATGTTTGAGTGTGCAAGGATTCGGTGGATACATATGTTGAGACGACTTAGTGCGGCTATGATTGTGAATGGCTTGAGAAAGTGTAGTTAGAGAAGGGTGGTATGAGACACTCGAGGAACAGTAGGACAAGGAGTATCAAAGTGTAACTGTGCCTATAAAGTGAACTAAGTAGAGTGGGAAGCATGATGGCACCAGGAGATAGTCTTAGTGCTTGGTGCATCTAAGGGACGAGAAGCTTGAGAAAGATAGTTAGAGGTGGACTATATAAGTAGAGTGAGAAGGATGACATGGGAAGAAATTTGAGTGATTGGTGCATTACAAGGATAAGAAGCTTAACAGAAGATGAGCTAGCAATGGAAGACAACTTCATGGTGAGCATAAAGTTGAGAGCAGATATACTCGGACATGGATAGATCTCAACTTAGGCGGACTCGGTCGTTAAATAGGTCGTAATCAACATACCAGTCAACTATGTGATTCCTTCAATCAATTGATGGTTGAGACGACCTGGGTGTTGACTCATAAACTAATAGAATTATGTTTTTGTTGGATAGTTGACTCTTGCCTATGGGCATGCTGGATGAAGAAGTCGTCAGCAAGAAATGGTCATGATCCAAGAGAATCAGTTGGTGTTGAAAATCTTGACTATTGATGTTGCAGGACACATTCAATAACACCATAACAGAATGAACGGATAAACCTTTAAGTCGATTAGTCAATTGATGGCTACCAGCATATAAAGATCATTTCATGAATTCGTTAAGGGAAGAAGACTTTAAAAGGTTTCGAAGGGTTACGAAAATAAGTAACAATAGATTGATCTACAACAACATTTATTATTATTATTTTTTAAGTCTTATTGCAAAATTCTAACACCTTGTTGTAAATCTTCTATAATCTTTGTAATCAACTTGTAGGAGGTTTCTCTACCTCTGGTACCTAATCATGAAGTTAGAGGATTTTGGGAGTGATCTACCAAAAGGATCATAGGTTGTGGAATAGGAGGTTGAGGGTTGTCGAACCACATAAACGTGTATCTTATGTTGTGATATGCTTGTGTTTGTGCTTTTATTTAATTTTCGTTGCTAACTTTATATATGATCTTGTTTAAATTTCAACAAAATAATTAGTTTTATTTTAATTGGCATGAACTATATTCACCCCCTCCACAGACGATCTTTTGACAAATTATATGTGACCTTGTTGAGATTGCAACATTATAAGAATGGACAAAAGTATTAGTTTTATATTTATAGATAGAGATAATCTGGAAGAACACTGATGGACTAAAAAAAAATGATGAGCACATTGCTAATAGCAAAGTCAATCATCATATTCTATGCGTCCTACTCACAGATGAATCCGTGACAAAGCTCCATACCCAACTAAAAGAATTGATCAATGGTTGGTAAGTATCGAGGATACAATATCCAACTGAAATATGTTAAGGAGCACCATAAAAGCATTCCTAAGGATGACTCAATGGGTCTGGATCGTAGATTTCTTTTATATGTCAAAGGATTTTGAGGTTAGTACTTTAGATGACTTTGTTTCTACCATGGCATAACACGATTCATAATTGCAAGTTTGACACAGAAGAAAATTACGAGACAATTTAACCCTTGCAACAACACAAAAGAACAAAAGGGAGTATGAATGTCCAGTTACAATTAGAAGATTCCTCATTAGATTGTAATGAAGAAACATTTTTGGTAAGAATAATGAGAAAGGTCTTTCAAAAATTTAACGTTGATAGGAAAACATTAAGAGAACATTAAGGAAGAAAAAGAGAAAAAGAAAGGTAAATGTTTTAATTGTGATGAAGGAGGACACATGAAGGATCAATACCCTCAAAGAAGGAGAAGAAAATAAAGAAAGAGGAAAAGTCAAGCAATAATCCCAAAGAGAAATCTAAAAGCCATGTGTGATGACACCACTTCTTCATTATAATAAGAAGGAAAACGTAGACAAGAGTCGCTTTTATGGCGATAAATGACAATGACAACACCTCATCCAAAATGATAATCATGGGAGCCTTAGTGAAGGGGGAGCTACACCCTACGAATTGGATGACATGGTAAGTCAGATCAAACACTTATCCGCGAAAGAGTTACTTTATGTTGTTTCTTCATTGAGAAAATCTTCATCAAATTTAGAAGAAAGAATTTGTGTTTAAAGGAACTAGTTAACACATTAGAAGAACAATTAAAAAACTTTGCTGATTTTGAAAAATTAGAGACTGAAACATAAAACTAAGAGAACAACTACAATGGCTTCCCTAGAAAATTTTCAAATAATTTGAGTACGATCTTCGAAAATCGAAAGCTATACTCTAGTAAAAAATTAGTATATAAGAAACCTAAGGATGAATTCCATAATCAAACCATTAGTGGGCAATCTAAAATTAGGAAAGTTTATTATTCATAAAAGGTACTTAGTTAATTTAGCTCGCCCTAGTTTATTTTGGGTGGCAAAATTAATAATTAACCGTTTGAGAATCGTCGGACTCTCAACCATGTGAAATACATTCAAATCGACTGTATGGTTAACTTGGTATTTTAGCTATTGGATAGTATTGCACGATCACATAACTATATAAGGATACATTTAGATTTCAAATAGTAGATTTTTTTTTTAATTATTGATAAACCTAGTAACAAAGTGAGAGGATAATATTGTTGAATAATTTATTCATGAAAATTTTTAAAAATTTGATCAATTTCAGAAATTAATACATTTTTTAAGAAAACTAATTTTTTGGTTAAATTGGCTTTTAACAAATTATTTGCAAAATTTTATATTTTTTTTAATTTTTTTTAGAATTTATGGTAAAATTTTTAGCATGTTTTAAATTTTTAAATTGCTAGTCGTCTAGTCGATTGGCACTTGCCATTTGGCACTTAGCACTTGGCAGGAGTCCACTGATCAACAAAAGGATTCCATATTGTTTATGATTACTAGATTGTTTGGTACACTCCTTTGTAATGTTGCCAAAAGGGGGATGGATGTAATTTAAATTAAAAGACCAAATCCTTGTAGTATTGGGAAAAGTATGTGAAACTTTAAGGTTTTAAAGTTTGATTTTTGGTTCAAGGAGGAGCTTAAGTGAAGGTGGAACCTATAGGTTTCATTTGCTTTGTTGCATTTCTTTTGCATTTTATTTAATATAATGTTTTTTTCCCTAACATAATGGATTGCCAAAATCACAAATGGGGAGATGTTAGTACAACCATGCCCCAAGTGGTCCCATGTGACCATGAGTTTTGGTATTTGAACAAAAGGTTTATTAAGTCTTGTCTTGTGATTTGATGTGTTTGAGTGCAGGGATTCAGTGGATACACATGTTGAGACGACTTAATGCCACTAAGGTCATGGCCATTGATGGTTTAGGTTCATGTAGATCAAAGAAGAGTGGAATAGGATACTCAAGGGGCGGCGGCATGTAGAGAATCAAAGTGCAACTATTCCTAGGAAGTAAATTACTTAAGCAGAGTGTGAAGAAAGGTACAAGAGAGCTTAGGGTTTGATGCATTTGAGGAATGAAAAGTTTGACGAAAGATGGTTGGAAGTGGACTAAATGAAGCGAGAAGGATGACACAGGAAGAGAGTTGAGAGTTGCATCTAAGGGGCAAGAAGCTTGATGCCCTTGTAGTGGAAGACAACTGCATGATGAGTTAAGAGTTGAGAGCAAATATACTCGGGTGAAGGAAGATCTTAACTTAGGCTGGCTCAATTATTAGATAGGTTGTATTTAACATAGAGTTCTTTAAGTTGATTAATGGTTGAGTTGACTGATAGTTGACTCAAAAACTAACATAATTGTGTTATCTATTGAATTAGCTGACTAGTTCCTATGAGTAGTTGTTTGATGCAAGCTGGATGAAAAAGTTGCTAGTGAGAAATTGTTGTGATCCAAGGGAATCAATTAAACCTTAGAAAAACAATCAATTGATATTGATAATGATTGATGGGAGACAAATTCAACGATGCCTTAATGGAACGAACATATAATTTTATATTAATCAATTGACTGATAGCTACCAACACATGAAGATCACGTCAAGAATCGTTGTGGGGAGAAGACTTTAAAAGGTTTTAAAAAGCTATTAAAGCAAGTACAACAGATTAATCTACAATGTCTTATTGTTGTTTTTCTTAAACCTTGTTGCAAAATCCTAACATCTATATTGTAAACCTCTTATACTCTTTGACGATCAACCCACCATTACTCCATTAGTATGTGACTGTGAAGGCAAAATTAGAGGATTCTAGGAGTGACTGACCAAAAGGATCATAGGTTATAGAGTAGGAGCTTAGGGGTTACCGAACTATGCAAATGTGTGTTAGTTATGAAGTATGCTTGGGTTTGTGCTTTTTGAAAATTTTTATTGTCGTAAAACCAATCAAAAGTTATGATTTAATAAAAACCAATCATATTGTCTTAAAACTCTCAATGTGGGACTAAACTCCAATTTATATTAGAGACTATTTTCTATTTTTTCATTCTCTTTTCCAGCACTTTATACCCCTAGTGGGGATTTAAAGTGAAAGGTCAATGTGTTCTTAGAGTATTTGCTACTTAAAAAACTTAGATGGAAAGCACTAGTTAGTGGCTGACTTAAGATATTGTCTAGAATACTTATGTATGGACTATCTTGGCCTCAGATACGAGTACTTGACATGGGTAACATAATTATTTCTAAAATCCTACATACGTTGAATAGACATAGTATGAAAATGGTTGATAAGAATCCAGGTCATAGAACCTATAGACAAATCCTAAACCCTATAGAACCTATAAACATTCCTAATCATCTAAATTGTTCTCAAAATCACAAAATGTATTAGGTTCTTGACAACTGAATCCACAGTTTGAGTTTCATACTAGACCCTTATATTTCATTTGTTATTACAATATTTACTAGATTTGCATTAATTTTCTTTTATGTTAGCCTCGCCATGGAACAAAGTTAGATATTATTGAAAAGCAAGGATGATGGCAATTTCTTTGAAGATATAAAGTTAGATACTATTTCTTTGTTTTGTGGTTTAAAAAATCATCCGACGACTGGATGATTTATTTTTCAGTACCTAGAAGCACCATTGCCTTCGCCTAATATCACAGTTTCGCCTCTTAGAATTTCTTATTTCCTATTAATTAAAGAACATTAACGCATGACAATATTGCTCAGTATGTGTAGAATTGCTTCTCCTGTAATTTTCCTGAGTTATTGTTAAGAGCTTCAGTTATGCCAATTTGCACAGGACGAAGGACTTCAACTTCAGGGACTAAAGCGCGAATAATTGATGAAGATTTTGAGGAGTTTTTAGAAGGAATGTTCCCATGATTTGAATACTTTCTTCAAGGAAAAAAAAACATAGTAGCCTGGGAACTAGTTTCAGGTTCCTAATTGTGATACATATTGCACAACTTCATTTGCGGGCTGATCTCCTTGTCCTTGTTCAAATGCATTACCTGAATTTTCTATGTTCTCGACATTTTTGGTGAAGAATTTACGGTTGACAATTACATTCCCAACATTTTGAAAATGTTATTTTGCTAGTTCAAAGATGGACAAGAACATACTCGTGATTTTATTTCACTAACACATTTCATTTATAGTGATCAAAGTTCTTTATTTCACTAAACCCTCTATGACCCTTTCTACTGCCTAGCTACTAAGTAATCACTTATAAATTGACTCCGAGATTTACTTCGACAGACTTTGAGAGACGTCTGAGATGAGCGTAATAACCTTTGCTATAATTGTTAAGATATCTCACCCCACATGGAGGTATACTTGGTACTTGCATTTAGTATTGCTACAATAGGTCATGTGATCTATTTTCAACGTGTGCGAAATGTATCGCATATCATTTAACTCCATGTAAAAGGTCACGGTGCTGGATGACGTTTTGATGATTTATCTCTCTTTTAAATCATAATTTATTTTTCTTCTAAATTACATGGGACAATTTTAGGTCTATCACTTTTTGCTGTAATTGTTAAAATATCTTAAAATTTTTTAAATTAACTTGTATGTTATTCTGTAACCAAGTATTGACGTTCGACTATAAAATCATTAATCTAAATTTAAGTTCTAGTAATCATTCTACCTGTGAAAGTATTTAAAATTGACATGAATGGAAATATTAAATTTATGTATTTAGTATTATTATGTTTGATAGAATAAAAATTGATATGGATAAGATAAAATTAATTAGATTTAATTAACTAGTAGTCTAGTATAGTGTTCCTATTGTTTGTGTCAAATGTACATGAAAGTGATGTTGGACAATCCGTCGAAGATTTTGGGAAATTAGCTGAATTGAAATTACACCAAATCTGATTCATCTTATCTGTCGAGATGACCTGAGCAGATAATCTCAGGCTTCCAGTGGGGCTGGTTTCTGTTGAGCCGAATGGGTGTCGATTGTCGAGTCTGATTGCCAAGTACCGACCGGGTGCCGAGTGAGTTTCTGAGGGTTTGAAAACCGAGAGGCTGAGGCCTGCCATTTAACGCAGTCTCCTTAAAACAGATTCGCCCACTTCCGGCGGTGCTGCGAGGTTGACTTTTGGGTCGTCTGTTTCCCAAGATACAATGGCGAACCGCGAGTCTCCACCGAGCACTAGTGGTAACGGCTAACTGAATGAGTATCTGAATGCTATCACAAGTATTCTATCGAGCAAAAGATGCACGATAGAGAGGAAGAGAGAGGGAAGGTGGATAGAAAGATGTTTAATCTTTCTTATTTTCTTCCTTATATTTTTCTCATGCCTAATGCTCCCTTT
>JBAMIB010000002.1:1870708-1884221 GCA_037177415.1 Kaempferia rotunda
TCCCTACACCAAAACATGAGTTTTAATACATAAAAGCACAATTCATAACTATTATACTGCAGGTGAGGGAAACTTACATCCTTCGCTTAAATCTTAATAACCTTTACCAATAGAAAACCCTTGAAATTCCTCCTTCTTGAGCTAACCGAATCTTCAAAGCCCTTCCCTTTGCTTGAATCCGAAACCTAAAGACCAAGTGAATCCCTTTTTAGGTTTCGGCCAGACAAGAACAAAGAATAACTTGGTCTACAACTTGAATTCCGAAACCTGCAAACCCTCATGAATCCTTTGAGCTTTCGGCCCATGCAAAGGAAAAGAAACTAGTATCTACCACACTTGAATAATTCCCCATTACTCATATTAACTTAGGGTTCCTCACCTTGAGGCTCGGTAAAAGGGGAGAATCAGTGGCAAGAGAGCTCGGTGGAGAACCTCCTTGACAAATCTGGAACCTAAAACCCCTTGCAACCTTCGGCTAAGGAAGGAAAAAGGAAATTTCCGAGGCTCGTAAGAGTATTAAAGCTTGGAACCGAAACCATAAGAAGAGAGAACTTACTTTGGGATTCGGTGACCAAGAAGCTTGGAGGGTTCTCCCTGCTTCTTCTCCTTCGGTGAGGAAGAAGAAGAGAGGTTGAGGAGGAAAGGGAGAGGAGTTCCGTGAGGTTTTAGGGATTCGGCGCCGTGAGAATCGCGAGAGGGAGAAGGAATCGTCGCGCGCGTGAAGAGAGGAGAAGAAGAAATCGCGGGTGAGGAGAAAAATTTAGGGTTCGGCCGGTATTTGTTCACCAAGTTTTGGGATCTATTTTATACCCTTTTGGAAACTATAAAACTTATTATTTCCTCCTTATTATGGCCCCAACTCCTTCTATAACAATAACTTCTCTAACCCACTTGGTTCACCCTATTCTCCTCTTGTAAGAGGTCTAGAGATCAATCCCTAACCTAACTTTTTATTTCTTTCTATTATTTCCTAATTTAGTAATTTCCATGGAAAACTCTAAATTAAATCTAATAAATTTTGATTTATTCTTATAACTAAATATTTTAATTATTTAAAATATTTTCGTGGAAAAATTGGGGCGTTACATTGACGCAAACCTGTGTTTGCGTTTGGGGATTTATCTCCAATTTACTGACCTCCTATTAGTTGATTCTACGTATTGTTCTCTCTAAAATAAAAATATCCAAGACATAGTATTCCATATTATGGACAAAAGATCTATCGAATGAATTGTGGAAATTGAACAAAATGTGATTAATCGATCACAATATTATAAATATGAAAAAACTTACTAATTCTCGACTAGTAAGTATTCATCTTAATGGCAGAGTAGCTGTAGGGGGAAAAATCCATTTTTTTTTTTTCAAATTACATGAACTTGTTAAAGCGAGAAACATAGATATCGAATAAAGGACGCAAACTCGAATCTAAGTAATATGAGAAGGTTGTACCTTTCTTAGCTGGTGGTGTCTCAAATCTATACCATACCAATTTTGTCGTTGATGCTGACAGTGTGGTGACAAACTCGATGCTAATGGGGAACTGAGGCTCTGTGCCAAACTCATTATGCCGAACTGCGCGCTATGCTTCACTCTCGTCCTCGTAGCTAGCTTGCTTCTGTCTCGGGTGCATCTCGGTGGTTGCCGAACTAGGATTTGAACTTCGTTGGGGAAAGAAATGGGAGAGATGGTGTTAGGGCATTAACGGAGAGAAATGAAGGAGATGTGTTATCGCAGCGAAGAGAAACGGAGAAACGGGGAAGACAACGTTTATGGCTGGTAAAGAAAGAGAGATTTATGAGGGCATTATTGTAATTTCATATGCTGGGACTGAAAAACAAGTTTAGGGAGTGCAGAAAAAATTTTCGGCGCGTGGGGAGTTGGCGCAAAGTCAAGTATGCGATTGGAGATTTTAAACAATCTCCCTAAAATTAGATCTTTTAAAATTTTAAAGGAATCATATTTTTATTATTATGTACTAAAATAATCTATTTATTAATATAATATAACACTATAATATCTGATCCGGTCGGTAAAGGTAAGGGCCAGGTCAGTATGGACGGTCCTGATCGAGTCAGATAGTAGGCCTAATCAATGGTCAATAAATAAGCCAGATCAGCAAACAGCCGAGCAGACAAAGCAGGTCGGAGAAAAGCATCAGCCGAACAGGAAAATACCGAGCGGATCATCCACCGGTCGGACATAATTCAACCCAAGACCGCCCCGGCAACTGAAGTCTTCTCTTTACAAGCAGGCCAGTCGGCGATTAGCTCAATCGCCAAGGTCTAAAGCTGGTCGGACTGTCCGATTGAGCACCGTAGCAGTATGAACCGACCGGCCAAAGAAGACAAAGGTCCTCTGTCGTGTAACGTAACGGGCTGTCAGAGAATATTCCTTGATAGCTACACAACATATCCGACAAAGACACGTGGCAACCGTAATCGGCGCGACCCACAATAACCCAAGCCCAATAAAGAAGGGGATTAACGCAACGATGACATCTGTCCTCACAAACCCTAACTTCTTCGGGTATAAATAGGCCTCTCATAGAGGCCAAAGGTACGCGCAATTACTATTGCTTATTGTTACGCTGCTAAAACATTTCCTCCTCGATATTTGCGATAATCTGGGTTAACTTGAGCGTCGGAGGACTAAACACGGGGCGGCAATCCCTGTTTGGTTTGCTAACGTTCATTGACTCGTCCACGTGTGCGCAGATTCCAGAATAGCCGGTTTCTTCCGAGCTGGCGTGGTGACGTTTCCCGATGTTCATCTACTCACCGATTAGACAGGATCAATATCAGTTTAATGATAAGAATTAAAAGTTTAAAACTTAATATGTGTCATATTAAACAAAGAATATAATACGCTAAATATAAAGAATTTAAACGATGGGAAGCGAAATGATAATTTTTCTAATATATATATATTTTAAATAAAAAGTAATATGACAGCTGGCAGGGTAGGCATTATAGTAATCTCATTTTTTTCCCCTATGTTTTTGACTTTTCTTGTGAGAATGAGAGATCCGATGGGAGCAGCATCGACCCCGAGGCGGCGATGGCCGAATCCACTGCCCCTCGTTGTGGCCCTAGTCGTCATCGCCGAAGTTGTCTTCCTCGTTCGCCTCGACATCGCCAAGAACGCCAGCATGGTCCAACACTGGACCACCACCTTCCAGTTCCCTTCCGCCACCGCCGCCTTTAAGGACTCCTTGGCATCGTCCTTCCCTTCTTCCAACGGTTCCCTTCAAGAAGAAGTTGCTGATGGCGGGGACGAAGGACGATGCGAGGATTGGTTGGAGAGAGAGGATGCCATCCCGTATGCAAGAAGTTTCACCACCGATCCGATCATCGTCTCTGGTGGCGAAACGCAGGTTTTTTCGAGTCACTTTTTGTAATTATTTTTAAATTTGCTTGTTCAGACTATCAGAAAGATCGATTTTCCCGGCTTGGACGAGTAGGAGGGATCGTTTTTGTCCCTTGTTCAGTTGTTTGCTGATTTCAGGTCACATAGTCACAATCTTCACTTTTGAAAGCTTTGTTGGCAGCTAGAAATGTTTTTAATACCCATAAGAGAAGCTCAAGATGGTACTCAAGCAATCCAGTTCACTTTTACTCCGGAGGATTTATTGCAAACCATTCACTAAGCAACAGGATCCATCATTTATTCACTAGTCTATATGACATGTAACATATACTCCTTTATTATAAGTAACTTTGATCAAGCAAATAATATGTTGGAGTCATTAGAAGCTATGCAATAACCATTTTTAGGAAATAAGGAGAGAGATAACAAAAAGTATTACGAAGTCAAATGCTTCACAGTTAAAAAAACAAAGTGAGTATGAGATATAATCATGCAACTGTAACATATTAACATCATATTAAAATGGTTCTATTCTTTTTTCTAGCTAATGTTTCGGAGTTAAAGCATGAAGTATTTGTTTCTTCCTTTGTTCTTGGTGCTTCAGAGAAGATTTGTTTAATCTGCTACTCAGAATTACAGCATTTCCTTCCTGCCTTCCTGTTGCTTATAGAAAAGATGCTAAAATCTCATACTTCAGCGTTCAACAGGAAATGACAACCTAGTCCATCTTTAACTAAAGTTTGATTTGATATTTTACTGCTACAAAATATTATTGAAATAGTAGTAATGCAGAGTAAATTGACACTCCTGTCACCATTGGCCTGCCAATTGACTAACATGTGGTAACATTCCCAGACTCTTGTGTCTAGCTTTGGCATCTGATGAAAAATGCATAAAATCTACTGAGCATAGGTGTTTGCTGTACTTGTTGTTTGCGAGTATTTAAGGATGCAAACAAGTGGCTCATTAGTAAGTCGGAACTAATTGAGAGAAAACAAAAATCAAATACAGATGGAGGGTGAAAATTGATTGAAATTTCCCCTAAAGAATTTATATTGAGCATGATAATTCTATGACTTTACCAATGAAAAGCAGTAGTCAGACAACCGAATTCTCAACTGTTTGAAGAAAGATTCTAAAATGACAAAAAAGAAGTATGATTAATTGTAGAAAAAATTAGCAATTATTATTGTGTCACTATACTTGAAGTTCTTTTAGAGATTTATTATCTTTAATGAAACATTATGCACTCGAACTGCCAAAAGTTACTTGCACGTTGTTGGAAGTTTGTTATAGTTAAACTTAAATCAGATGATATGGGTTGAATTGGATTAATCTCGATCACATACAGTGATTACAGGGAAAGAGATCTTTTCATAGCAAAATCATTGTGATAATCAACGCACTGCTTTTTGCTTAGTTCAAAAGCCTACAAGTCATCATAATTTATTTTCTCTAAATAGTTTGCAAAATATCTTATTTGAAAATTTGTCAACAGATTTTGAGATTTACTTCTTTGAAAGTAAAATAAAAAGACTTTCTCTATAATTTAATTTGTTGAGCATGTGATGGAACCCATTCCATCTAAAATGATTGGCCATTTGGTAGGGGGCATCATATCAGTACAGCCTAGACCACTGCACTTATTAAGACCACACTTGTCCTTAAAGAATTTAGTACGTAGCACTTGGTTTCAACACACTCCTCATGTTTATGATTGTTCACAGTTTCACTCACTTGTGCGTTCATCATGATTCATACATATATGCTTGACTCACATTATAAACCATCATGCTTGTCCGTCTGAGACCATGGATACTCCACTTCAACTATTGCCCTCATAGTCATCATGGCTTAAACACACGTTGTCACTCTTTGTCTCTAATACCATGTTGAAGGCATAAATGGAGTCTGATCCATCATAAAATGATAGTCACTCGTGTGGGAACATCACTGCAATGTAAGCACACCATACCCTAAGTTATACATGTTCAATTATTGGATGCCAGCACCATAGCTTCGGCAAACTCCAATAGCTGCCTTCGTTTTATGGAAATCTTAAACATCTTATAATGTTGCATGGTATCTAGGTATGCTTTCTGTTTTTATATTTGTTTTTTCTGGTATGTATGAATTAGTATCTTTTCCTTTCATATCTACAGGACTGGAGTACATGCTCTGTTGGATGCAAATTTGAACGTGTATCAGATCGGACACCTGATGCTACATTTAACTTACCTCGAACCCCCTTGACAGCTAGTGTACATCGGTCGATGGAATCATCAAAGTACTATATGGAAAACAAGATTGAAGTGGCACGAGGGTGGGTAAGCATAATTCATGCAGCAAGTCTCCTATTTGCATGATATGTGAAATGTAAAGGTATTTTGTGGTTGATCTGGTAATGTAGAGGTGATTATTTCTGAATTTCATATTCATTTTATCAATCATAGTTTTGAAACTTGGGCTTCCACCTCCAGAAGAATATGTTGTCTACTCCACCAGTAGTGGCATATTAAATTCCTTTTTTTTATCCGTTTCACCAGCATATGATAATATATCACTTGGTATGTAGTGTTCATACTGGTTCTAATCACTGGTAACATTCTTTGGAAAACCTTTATTTGATTATCGCAAATATAGAAGCAGTTTTTGGTGTATGAAATTGTGGTCGGTCATAACTCAAAAATATGAGTTTTAGATGTATTTTGCCTTCTATAAAAGCTAATCTTCTTCAACCTCCTGTTGTAAGTTTTGGCAGAATGATATAGATATCAATGTTTCCCTTTCCCTCAAAAAGTTGAGTGTATTTATGGCAGATTTCTCAAAGGTCACATCTGATATTGAGTTTTTCCCAAAGAATGAGTCCTCTCAGAATGTTGAAATAGCCCACCTTTTTTCCCATATATTTAAAATACCCTTGGTTTGGTGAACTGAACCCCTCTCTTTTCCAATAATTGACAAAATTATTTTGGAAAAAGTTTATACAAGTGAATTCAAGAGGACTAGATGTAGGCCTATTTTTTATTTTATTTTTTAGTTTTTAGTTGGAATGACCAATTAAGTTGTGGCCATCAACTCTTTGATGTCCCAAAATCATGTTACTTTGGCTAGAAATTCGTACCAGAAGCTTCTTGTGAAAATGTGGTGTTTAGGCATTCTTTTTAGTTGTAATGGGTCATCTTTTGGAACAACTCCACCTTCAACTCAAAAATGTTTGGAAGCTGTACTTGATACTTCCAGGAAGCTTTTTGGTATGATATTCTGGCAAAATGATGATTTGAATCATGCAGGAGTTTTTGGAATAATATTCCATCAAAGAGTTTTTGGCAAAAATTTCTTAATGACTTATTTCAACTCAACAATAGAATTTTTTTCCAACTAGAAAATCATCTGAACATTCCATATGAGACTCCAAGAATTTTAAATTATATATATATATATATCCAAAATGATTATTTTTCAGCCATCAAGTTGATGAACCATTTCCAACTCAAAAATGTTTTTTTTTTTTACTAAAACCAGTTGCACACTTTATCTGAGACACTAGGAAGCCTTTGGTTTGACAAGTATGTTTTTGCCATCTAAGTAATTGGAACATATGGATGTAGTGCACCAAATTGGGTAGTTTTTGTATGCAAAAAAAAGGTTCATTGTTTGGGCAAAAATAAAGTAGATTCACCATTTGGGGAATCTGTGTATTCCTGTTAAATAACACTCTTTGGTTATAGCAGTGCCTGAATCATTAATTTTCAGTGTGTACTTTCGATCTGAAACTGAGACTCTTTCTTTCATGTCAGGAGAGGTTATGACATTCTAATGACTACCAGTCTGTCATCAGATGTCCCGGTTGGATACTTCTCGTGGGCTGAATATGATATCATGGCTCCTATGCATCCAAAAACTGAGAAAGCCCATGCAGCTGCCTTTATTTCCAATTGTGGTGCCCGTAATTTCCGTCTACAGGCTCTCGAAATGCTTGAAAATTTCGGTATTCAGATTGATTCTTATGGTGCTTGTCATAAAAATCGAGATGAAAATGGTATGTTAAGAACCTTCCTATATTCTGAACTGCTTATGTTATGGTACCATGCATTACAATGATCTGGCTTATACAACAAAAGAAAACATGCAACTGAATAAATTACAGCTGGATAATTGCATCATATATAGAAGAGCCTGATTGCACTATATGTAGATGAGCCAAACACAATTGTGAATAGCTAAGCAATGGTAGGCTAAAAGTCTAGAGCCATTATTCTAACATTTCTGAATCCTGATCAAGTTGGAGAAGCTAATATCGATCATGTCTAGCTTGTCAGGTAAAACAGAAAAAAAGGAACAAATAAATAAAACCTAGTTAAGAGGTTTGTGTTCAATCCTAAATAGTGGGCGGTCATATTCTTTTTCTTCTTGTGCTTATGCATATCATTGCGAAGCTACTCTGCTGTTTCTAAATGAAAACCCGAATAACTGAAGATTATCTTGAGAGCCTTTATAGTATTATTATAAATCCACTTAAGATAAATTGGAAATACTGTAATCTCCATAATCCGTAGTCATAGAATAACTTGAGGATGTTCAAGCATATTTTGAAAATTAGATTTCTTCATCTGTCTATGAAAGATGAAAACATAATCTTGGCAAATAGTCTTTCATTTTAAATTCTTTATGAATGATATCTAAATTTGATGGTTTTGTAATGAAAGATGTTAATTGATTCTTGAATTAATACCTTCATTCTTTTTCCATTATTAAACAATTTTTTTTCTCTGTTCTTATAGTGGACAAGGTTGAAGCATTGAAACGCTACAAATTTAGTTTGGCATTTGAGAACTCTAATGAGGAGGACTATGTTACAGAAAAATTCTTCCAGTCCCTTGTTGCAGGTATTGATACTTTCTACTTTAAAATTTTCCAATGAGTTATTTGTGTTAACTTTTATGTAGATTCGTGTGAATATTTGTGACTTCTGTGGTGATTAATCCCATGTGGCTTTTTGTTATTTGTTCAAACTGGGATTCTTTTGTTGACACATAGATGTGGCAAATAAGTTACTGAAACACAATGGTTTTTTGCAAGTCTAACTTCAGCTGATAAATTATATATCTTTTTTTATAGGATTTTCTTCCCTAAGAACTGCACTGATTCTATTGGTTCTACATAGTTTTTTTTTTTTTTTTGCAGCTAATACTGCCATAAATGATTACATTGATTTAGTTAATGCAATGTTAATTCTTCTGTCAACCAACCTTCATACGTAACCAACTACTATTATCACTGCAGCTCGCATGGTACCAACCATTTGATTGTTTTTTTTTTCTTTACCTCTCGGCACTTTCCATCCATTGGTATTGCATACATTATATCCTACATAGAGTTCAATGAAAGTACAAGATTTATGTTACTGACCCTAAACAATTGGGACTCATAACTATTTGCTGTTTGTGCTACACTTCTTGAATATGTGACATGTCATTCATTTACGTCTTTCCTGCAATTACATTTTGACCATGTCTCCACATATGCATTAGAAATCAATTTTGAAGAGTCCTGAAGTGGAGGAATGACAATTATTTTTTTCCATCTTATCCATATTTCATTATGTTGACTTAATTGCAGGAGCTATTCCTGTTGTGGTTGGTGCCCCCAATATCCAGGAGTTTGCACCTTCTCCTACTTCTGTTTTACATATTAAAGAGCTTGATGATGTCGTGTCAGTGGCTAAAACCATGAAGTTCCTTGCAACAAATCTAAATGCATATAATAAGTCATTAAGGTACTTGCAGGCACCGATTGTTTGCAATATCTCTCATTTCTTTGGTGATACTTGAAATTCACTTGGGTTCTTATTGTTGTAAAACTAAATTCATTTAAGCAAATGCATGAAACAGCATTGAGTTCGTAACTGAAAAACTTGTTTCATGGTCAAGTATAAGATCTCTAATGAGTTTTGGAGTAAGGTTTGGCAGTAGCTCACAACATATTTTGTTCCAAGAGCAGTATAAGATCCATAGCTCAACAATAGAAATTCCTTAACAATGTAGTATTTCAATTGGTTTTCAAGAAATCGTAGAACTTCTTTTTGGCCAGAAGACTCCAAAGAATCCTTCGTTGTTTTAAAATAGTCACACAAGGAGCCCATCTTTGTTAACGAATATTCTTTTGTTAAATGCCATAAGCTCTTGTGGATGGATGTTTCAGTCCCACAGTTTGCAACTGAAAATTGGGAGTTTTACTCTTGGACATGCTGTCTGATCTTATGAGATGAAACACAGATATATGGGCGTCTAAATGGAGAAAAAATGATAAATTTTGGACTTATATTGCAAGGTGGTTGGCATGTCAAATGTCATAAATTTCTAAAATCATATAAAGGAATTCAACTTTGATATAGAAATGATAGAATAAATAGTAACAAGATTTCACTACGGAAGTTTTTCTGTGTTTTATTTGTTTTTCTTTTAAAAAAAAATAAAAAATAAAATGTTTTCCCCCTATCTATACATAGTTTTTTTTTTTCATATGGTTTCTATGGCTGTTCTCTCTTTTCTCTACAATCAAGCTTCTGAGTGCCATCTAGTAACTTAACATGAAGACATGCAAGAGCAGAAGTTGATTGATGATTCTGAAGATTCATTATAAGTACACCGTATGCCCCTTGAATATGAAACCAAATGGCAATAGCTCTTTTTAGTTTTTTTTTTTGGTTCCTGATTATTTCTAATGTTTCATTTTGGGTGCTGACAACTCTCTTTTTTGATACAAATTTTTCCTGTTAAGTCCGCGTGCAATATCTTCATCCAAGATGTGTTATTTCATTGTGTTTCTTTGTCTTTGGGCCTTTGTATCATTGCTTGTCTCTCCAATTCCACAATTGTTCGTTGCTTGAGAGTAACCATGATATGCAATAACTTCATCAGGTGAGAAACATTTTTTTTTTCTATTCAAAATCTTAAAATTGCACATATCATGAATAACATTTTTGTTAATTTTTTTCTCTCCTTTCCCCTTTTGTTATCCATCCAAGTAAACCTTGTAGTCTTATGATTGGTTCATTGTTCAAGCTGTCCATGGCGCCATCTAGATTGGATGTCAAAATAGGATACTCATCCCTTGGGAATTTGTGCAAATTTATAATTTCTTTCTTATTTTACTTGATGTATGAAGCATTCTCAAGAGAAATGGTGCACCTTTTGATTTACTTATTTGGTTTTTCACTCTCCCCTTCAATGGTCTTGTTTTTCAGTTGGAAACACGAGGGTCCGTCTGATTCTTTCAAGGCACTCGTGGACATGGCTGCAGTTCACTCGTCATGCCGTCTATGCATTTTTCTTGCAACAAAGATCAGAGACAAGGAAGAAATGACTACTAAGTTCCAGAAACGGCCATGTAACTGCACCACCATGTCAGGAACTGTGTACCATCTATATGTGAGAGAAAGAGGAAGATTTCATATGGAATCCGTCTTCCTGAGGTTATTTATCATCTAGCTATTAACTCATCAATGAATTGATTTTCTACTGTCATTTCTTTACACATTTCGCCCAAAGCTGTTTTCGCACATCGGTAAGGTTGCTCCCTTATGCTAAGGGAGAATATTTTAGCTTGTGAATTACTTTGATCAACCGCATCTGATAAGATCTCATTTGTCATTAGCAGATCAAGAATGTTGACTCTTAAAGGAATGGAATCCGCAGTGTCATCAAAGTTTAAGTCGCAGAATCACACTCCTGTGTGGAGGAATGAAAGGCCGAAAAGTATTCGAGGAGGTGATGACTTGAAGATTTACAGAATTTACCCGGTCGGTCTCACTCAGAGGCAAGCATTGTACAGCTTTAAGTTTCACAGTGATGATGATTTTAGGAAACACGTAGAGAGCAATCCTTGTGCAAAATTTGAAGTTATTTTCGTATGATAGAGGCCTTTTCTAAGTCTCATCTTTATTAGTCTTCCATCTTTATTTGGCATAAGAATTATTTATACACAATTTTGTAAGATATTGTTCAAAGATTTGTTGTGCATATTTGTTTTCATTTTGCAATCTTGGAGAAGCATGTCCTGAAGTTTTTTATTTTTCCATTTGCTAGCATAAAATTTTAAAGACGATAAGAATATTGTATACGGTCTATTGCTATGTTTTTATGGCCAGTCATTTTCCCCGTGATCTCATCTTCTACTTGGAAGATAGATTTTATAGGTGTTGTTTCTCCAAATTTGTTATTAGAATTTTATCATAAATTAAATTTATATAATGATGCAACATTGATTATTCTGTTCAATGTAATTGTTTTAATCAAATTACAATCCAATTGAATAAATTAAAACAATTAAGATTTTTTTAAAAAAATTTTGGTAAATGGCCAGTTTCTTATTGATGAATTATATTTAGAAATGTAACGTAACGAAGGATTACAAAAGACAGAAATTAGAACAGTAAAGCGACGCCGATTCGATGCGTTATTAACGTACGAAAGAAATAATTTGGTAGAAGAATTGGATAGCGATGGCGAAAAGTCGAAGAGAAAGTAAGATCATGGAAGAGAGCGTGTTGTCCGGAGATATGGATTATGAATTGTGAATCAGGTCGAACACCTTGCGGGCTCGTCTCCTTCGTTCCCTCCCTTTTTTCTCGCTCTCTCCAATTTCTCGCCTTTTTGTCCTTTCGGCGTCAGAAAAAGCCGCTCTTGGAACAGTTTGTCGCCGAATGCGAACTGAGTGAGTCTTTTGGCTTCTTTATAACAAAAATTGGGCTTCGTCGAATTTAAGCTTATGCGTGAGTTGTGTTTTTGGCAAGAAATTTTAGGAGATTAATGAAGTCAAGTGAGTAATTAGTTTCTACAATTTAGCCCTCTTGTAGTTGTTCGACCATTTGAGATTACCTGTTTGAGGACTGATCTTTCTCTGATTTCATTTTCCCAACAGTCTGAGGATATTTACTTAGAGGGGTATTCAATCTTAGATTTTTAATTACTTTCAATGACTTTTATGAATTTTAAAAGTTTAGGTGTATTCAATTTAGACTTTTATAAACTCCATAACAATTTAGTGATATCCAAATTAGATTTTTATAAAGTTTAAAAAAGTCATGTGGTATTGAAACTTGACTTTTTAAAACTCTATGAAAATCTTTTGGTATCCAAACTTTCAATAGATTTTCATGGATTCTTTAAAATTCTTTGGATACAAAACTTTAACCCTTGGAAAACTTTAAAAATTAAAAGAAAAAAAAATCATCTATTCATCCTTGAGATTTCTATGGATTTCTATTTTACACGTCTTTCTCTTCTCGATCATCATTGTCTCTCTTTTCCCTTCCTCCACGGTTCTGCCTTTTCCTTGTTTCTAGATTGACCTCCTCTGCCGTTGAATCTGAACTCCATTGACTAATAATGCCCTCTCTTTCCGTTTCCTTGGCTCTTCTTCGATATCTCTCTTGCACAGGTAAATATCTATTGAGATTACATCGTTTGACTTTATTGTTTGTTCGTCTCGAAGAAATCATGACGCTTTGTATTTTTTTTGAATCTGTTGCTCGAAGCATCAACTCTTGTCTGAGCATCAAGTTACTTTTTTATTATTGTGTGATGACCAATTTTTATGTGTATATTTATTTATCGACATATTTTGTTTATATGTGTGATAGTAAAAATTGATATTTTCTTATGTTTTACTTTTCTTCAGTTGGATGAATTTTTGGTATGTCATATGAGATACTCGGTTTTTGTTCGCGTCATGTAGTCAATACAACCATAGGTCATTATTTGGTTGGTGCAAAATTCATATAAAAGTAGTTTATTGCCTTCTTGTAAGCATTACTCATTTGTATTTATTTATGTCGTGAAATAAAAAAGAAAATGACAAAAATATCATGGAGAAATTCTACTTTTATTTTTTTTCTAAATATTTTTTTATATAATTTTTAAATTAAAAAAATATGAGAATAATTTTTTTTTTCTTGTTAGTCATGTTTGTGAGAGCGTTAGATAATGACTTATAAAATTATCATTAAATTATGAAATCCATAAGTTTTATGAAAAAGTTTACAAACGTAGCTATGCGGCTGACCATTTGGACATCCAGCCTGTCCCACTTAACCATATCATCCTCACTGTTGGCCGGAAAATGAGGCAGTAGAAAACGG
>JBAMIB010000002.1:1891559-1906669 GCA_037177415.1 Kaempferia rotunda
AAAATGATATAAACATTGAGGCTTAAGGCATAAATCATCAAATAAAGCATAATATCCTATCTAATGCTCATGTAATGTAACAAAACAAATGCTAAATGATGCTTATGAATGCTTGTTTCCAACATGCATCATATTTTACTACTATATCATACCTGTGTGAATTAATAATTCTTTTTACTGAACTTTGAACATTTGATACCGATTGTACCAATTTAATTTATTAGTTTAGCGAGAAAATTTAAATTGTAAATTATTTTTTAAAATTTTATAAAGTTTAAATAAAAAGCACTTGATACCATTTTAGCTAGTTTGGTTAAAACTAAGTAAAAAAAATTTATGGATTTGATTATCATTTGGTTCGATTAGAAAACTTAAAATAGAAAACAAAATTTATTTTTAATTTTCAAGTAAATTTAATGATAAATATTATTATAATCTAAATATTATTTTGTTTTATATATTGATCCGGATATTATAGGGGGAGAGACATAGGGCCAAAAGCACTTAGTCAGCCAAGTCCCGGGTACCCCTCGAGCATAGAGAGTCCCGAGTACCTATCGGGCATAGAAATTCCCAAGTACTTCTCGAGCGTAGAAAATCCCGAGTACCTCTCGGGCATAGAAATTCCCGAGTACCTCTCGGGCATAGAAATTCCCAAGTACCTCTCGGAAGTAAAAAATCCTGAGTACATCTCGGGCGCAGAAGGACCCGAATACCTCTCGGGCGCAGAAGGACCTGAGTACCTCTTGGTCGCAGAAGGTCCCGAGTACCTCTCGGGCGCAGAAGGTCCCGAGTACCTCTCGGACTAATTAGAAACCCTGTAAATAAAGGTGTGGGCCCTCTCATAGAAGATTCACACGATACTCCCTCGGGAATTCTGGTATTTATTACAAAAAAAGGGGGAGGTCGGATCATTATAGGAAAATATTTATTACCTGATTATTTGGTAATAAATATTTGACGAGGTCATAAAAGAGATACTTGCATATTCTTTTCTCTTTATTGACAGGTTTCTAAGACATCGGAGAGAACGCCAAGTCAGCCCTACTTATGGAGAGGAGACACCTACCGCCTCTATATAAAGAAGGGCAACCCTAGGTAACGGATCATCTAAGTTTTCTTTTCGCAACTTCTCTCTCTTTCTGGGCCTGACTTGAGCGTCGGAGGGATTTCCGCCGGAATTATTCCAGTAGGTTCCCTTTAACGTTCGTATTAACCTTGCAAATTAGCATGCCTTTGACGTCCATCTCATCACCTTTGGCTGCTGCTGATTAATTTCTTGGTGCCGGCCCTTTACGTCGCTCATCACCGGAACAGCATACATCAGCCCGTCCTTCATTAAATTGGATAAAAAAGGATATGTGTACATGTAAAGATATCGGAGCTACTTATATCGGACTGCCCTTCATCATATTGGATAAAAAATGATAGATGTACATGTAAAGATATGGGAGCTACGTACGTATATCGAACTACCCTTCATCAAATTGGATTAAAAAAAAAGGATAGGATGTACATGTAAGACATACCAACTACCAGAGCATTTCGCTCCACACAAGAAAACTTCGTGTTACAGAACCCAGTAGTTATTACATGTGATCATCCGTGACTCGGAAATATGGATGATAAAATGGCGAACTGGCTACCTTGACAGTGTTTTCATTTCTATATCATGAAAAAAGTGCAGAAATGGGGCATTTCTGAGTGTAATACGAATGTATCAGGAGATATGGATTTCAGAAGCATTCCTCTGTCTTCTTCCTGGCTCGGTCAGTTTCCTCCAGACCATCTGCCAGCAATAGTACATAGTTATAGCTCCAACGCAGAAAAGAAGAGGAACACCTATAATGCAACCCCCTGGTGCAAGATTCAAGAGCGTCTGCATGAACAATAGCAAGATGTAGATCCGAATGTGTTAGTGGTGTATTATCAAATACACAAGAAAATATACAATACTGTCCTATGGATTGTCATAATAAACAAGTACTTTCGAGGTTGTACAGCTTTTGATCAATACCAAAGTTTCTCAATGCTTATCCATGCAATTAATGGAGAATCCACCTACAAGGAATTTCCTGTTTATAATCTATGGCAAAAAATTTAGCATTCTATTGCTACTGATTTAGGACTATAAATAGGTAACTGTTGGATATGTCACAGTTAGACCAGACCTGCTGTTAATGAAGAGAATCTGTAAGCACAACCTATATTTGTCCACACTTTGAGCACATGAACAATGATGAACTTCTATTGTGTTATGGCATATTGATTAATGAATGCATCTGGTTTTTGAGAACCTAGCAGTGTTCTTACAAAAACCTACAAAACCCCATTGATAGACGCTATAGTTCATAGAGGTTTGAGATGGAGTCTGTTGAGTGTATAACGTAACTAGCCTACTAACCACCAATACTATCACCCGTTTATTACTAGATTAATAAATGGCTCTAATCAGCTGTTTTTAAAATTGTTTTGGCACCTTAAAATGAATCCCACATAAATAAACCTCATAACTTCTTAACAATTATCAAGTTAAAATTATATTTCATCATCGTCATCAAGTCATATTAATATCAACTATATCTAAGATGAATAATCAAGAAACAACACCCCCAGGAGTTTGTGCAGTGTGTATCTGCATGGGTGGTTGCTCTAATAGGTCTTGAGGTCAATTCCCAGTCGGTGCAAAATGCCTCGTTGGGTATCTGACCTCCCTATGCAAAGGGCTGCTGTGCTAGGGCAAATGCCCCCCGTGATTTACCCCTTCCATAGAGTGTGGAGCTGCCCTCGAGAGGCTGCTAAGGTGACGACTTCACCTTTTGCTTCAATAATCAAGAAATAATGTATTTGAAAAAATATGTATACTGTGACTGAAATAACAATTACTAAACTCAAAACAGCAGATATTAGGAAATATCATCAGATGATAACTTAGTCTGGAAAAAATATAAGAAATTAAATAACATCCAATTTCTCATGAAGTCGGATTCTAGGTACGATTCTCACCATGACAGCAGCAAGAATATGAACGACAGGAACCATTACTTGGTCAACTTTCCTCCCATCCGCATATCCATTGAACGCAATAATCATGGAAAAAGTATGAATAATCACGAATACAAGGGAAATAATGGCTGCAGAATAACAAAGGACTAATCAAATACAGAAAAAAAAGGAGCAAAGCAGAAGCAAAGTTAAATAGAAGGTAAATACTAATCTTAACTTCAATCACTGTCAAATCTCTAAAACATTACTGCTAAAGAATATTCCATAATCCTGACGTTGAGGTTTTCCAATTTTCATTTAACCACACATTATAAGAGTTATAACTATATTTCTAAAACCGACAAAATTTGAACCCATAACAGGGTAATTAGCATTGAGATCCTACCTAAGAACCAGTCTAACAACGAAATGGTTACAAGATTGTCAGATCCTACAATTTAGTTAAATTATACTAAAATAATACTTGGCAATTATAATTTATTGTATGCAGTACTGATTTTCAACATGTATTACTATGAGCATTTTAACCACTATCATTCCATTATAATTCAGTATGAACAAATATATGAAATAAAATATAATTTTAAAATGATTCATCTTTATATAGCAATAAATAACGTCTCTAATGAGTGATAAGTGTAAAATAGATGATGATTTCTAAGTGTTCAAAGGAATCTTATTATATAATTGAAGACATTTGAAGACATTATGTAATTATATGGCATGGAAAAAATGATTTGCAATATATGACGTTATTCTTTAAAATGTATAATTGGATTGAATGTATATATATTTTATCTAATCAAAGTTGCTGGAAGTTGAGACCAAGATTTTACATAGGAACACTAAGTAGTACAAATCATAGATTTATAAAATCATAACCTAATTTAGATCCTATCTATAATCTAACTTGGATCAGTTTGGAAACATATGATCATAAGATCCTAAAGTTTCGATCATAATTTTAGCTACCATGGCCTACGCTGGAGAAGCCAAAACATTAAACGGATAGAACATATGATTGCCTATGACAAGGGCACACATAGGTAGTTGGTCCACTTAAATGGATGTCAATGGTAATAGCTTAGTACTTTCTCAAATTCTTATGAAAAATTAAACCGAAATTGCATGCTTTTATTTATTTGAAAAGGCATAGGGGAAGAAACACGACAAAATTCCATAAGATACAAACTCTACAAGGCGTTTCTAAGGACAAAACACATTCCATGCAAAAGATATTTCAGAAAATAATACAAACTCCATTCAGGATCTTGGTCTAAATCTTTTTTTGCTATCTTCATGTTATGATTTATGAATTTTCTTTACAAACGAGTATGCTAAATTTACCAAGAAAATGGTAAGAATACTATTCACTGAGGATTTGTTTTTAAAACAAAGTGTTGAGTAATGTCTCTGAGCATGAGGGGGACTTGCCCAATGTATTGAACCCTGTGTAGAACATATTCCTTCCCTTAATACTACTTCCAATAGGTCTGATATTTAATCACTTGAAATGGTGGACAAAATTCTAGGTTATGGTTTTTAATAAAGGTGTTTGACAAACTATTTCACAGGAACATTCAAGGTGAGGTGCAACACTGCTATAGGAAAGATGACTAAATTCAGGTCTTCTTAACAGATGCTTTGAAAATCAACATTTAAGTCAGACAAATTTTAAAATATTGGTAAATCAGCAAAAAGGAAAAATAGTAGAAACACAAGCACAAATAATGTCTATTTGGATAAAATACACACCATCAATGAAAAATAAATGAATGACCTGAAACAAGGAAAAATGGAATCCTTGAGCACCTATCGGCAAAGTATGTCGCTGGTCCAAACGAAGGAGTCAAAAGACTAACACAGAAGAAAACAGCATGAGCCACGCCGTGCCCTAAACCACCAGCTGAATGAGAAATGAAATAACCTCAGTGGATATCCTACCTACAGACTCCCATAGTCGATTTAAATACAATAGATGAAATTTCTTAAAAGCTTACCCAAAGCAATTTGCATTTTATCAGTCCAAGAAAGGCGAGATCTGAATTTTTCTTCAGCAAAAGCATCTAATATGACTTCCAACCTCCTGGCTAAGTTTAAATAAGTAAATTCTAGAGCAAAAGACTATGATGTATGATCTAAAAGTCAAATACTTGTAGAAATATTTAGCATGATATGTGGCGACCACTACAAAATGCAACTAGTATAGTTATACACCCATGCATAGTTTCACATACTTGTAAAGCTTCCAAAACATAAGCCTTGTAGCTTCTTGAAAACCAACAGATGTGAATATTAAAATGACATATGGCCACCAAGCTGCAGAATTCAGAGGAAGAAAAACTCTCCATGCACCTGATAGGACTATCAAACTTACGAGCCAAAACAGCAAGCTGCAATTGAAAATTACCATCTGGAAATCAGCATACTTTATAGGATAGTTAAAACATGGAGTTAAACAGAAATGGTCTTTGCAGGTTCTTCACAAAAGTTGCCTTAAAGATTCCATTGCATTATAACTAATTTCAGAAGATAGAAAGCTAAGCATAAAGAAGAAATAGAAGTTTGAGGATAAAACAATGGAAGGTTGATGGATAAAAAACAGGTTTAACAACCTAATAAAAACTAATTCATTGCAAGTCACAATAGAAATCATCAGCTTATTCCTTCAGCACTATGCTTGTGGATGACAATTTCATTACATATTTTATACTGAACAAAATTCTGATCTTCCACAGTTCCAATTATTACCATCAATTTATCCTCCTTGTAAGATGCTTCATGTAAGAATTTGAACATGTTTAAAAAAAGAAGGAAAACCAAACTCTCTCACTTTCTGTTTCCTCTGTCTTTAATCAGGATCTGGTTATGGTTGTTAGACCAGTAATATAATAATAATTGTTAAAGACCAATCTGGTATCGAATCCAATTAAATAATATCAGACATATCTGTAATACTTTCATTAGTTAATAAAATAGATAGAAGAACTATTTAAGATAATTAACCGAATTCTTTCCCTTAACATGGTATCAAATCCCATACTCATCTCTTCTACCTTCCATTCTGTGCATTGGCACTATTATGTTCAATTGATGAGCAAATATTCCCCAGAGAACAGTACTGCACAAACTTTTCTTGTTTGGCAAGACATGAGAATGCTCAAACACACCAAAAGACTGCATCTCCCATTTACGCTCAGCACAACAACCCCAGAGAACGCATTGATTTTGTTCATCCCTTACATTCCCTCGCCCACTGCCCCACTACCATCTTGATGAGGATGAATCCAAGTTTCCAGCTATTCCCACCACCACCTTGACAAGGGCGAGCTCGCTACTGACTGGCTTGATGATGCCAAGGGATCCTGCGTCCTTGGCTGTCCCCATTGCCACCACCCTCTAAGACAATCCACGGTGTATGCCTCCTGCAGCCATCACCAACATGCTCATTCATCAAAGACCACTACATCATCCGAACGTCTCCTGAATTGAACATCATGAGTCCCCATCCACTTCTCATTGAAGCCTTTACCTTCATCCAACTCATCACCACACTCGTCTAACACTGCCGATTGGGAGGCAGTGCATCTTCACCAAACTAACACAGTTTGTGGATATGTGAAGTGGTGGATTCTCTCAATAGACTTTCCACTGGCCAAACTTACCATATCCTTTACCCAAAGGATCACCCAAGGAGCACTCTTCTGGCTTTCCAAATTTGCACTGCCCACTGATGTTTTAGCTGCAAGTTTGCTCCACGGAGTGGAGGTTCAGCACTAGTTACCGGAGGGACAGTGTTCCTTGTTCAGATTGGAGAGTGATGTATCTTCCCCAAACTATCACAGTTTCTAACATATTGCATGGTGGATCATGTCCACTGAGTGATGTAACCTTCCACTTCCTGCCTGTCCAAGCATACCATATCCATCAACCAAGCCATCACCTAAGAAGCCCTCCTCTGGCACTACAAATTGGCAGCTTCGGTTACAAGTTTGCTCTGCCCAACTGAGCAGCATAGAGTATGTTCCTTGTTGACATAACACCAAAATTAAACAATCAAGTTACATATAAAATTCGACGAAATTAATGAAATAAAGAATAATTATCACACAAAATGAAAATAAACTTCACATAGAAATTAGCAAAGAAGAAATTTGATTAATCAACACTTGATTATTATATAGAGTCAACATCACTTTTATAGATTCACTATTGACTAAATTAGGAGATATAATAGTTTGAGAACATATATTTCCAACAAACTCTTACCAAATTAAAAAAAAACCCTACCATTCTAAATATACCTATTAAACTCAAGTAAATTATTCCTATCATATAAGTTACCAAACTCCAACACCTAAATTATAAAAACGATCAAAATTAATAACAAATTCAAAATTCTAATTAAAGCATTATTAGGTTGTCCTTTCAAAATTATATAAAAAAATATTAGAATAAATTGTGGGCTTCTTCAATTACTCATCCTTTCCATCATATAAAGACAATTATAGCATCATTTGAATTTTGCCTTTAATAAAGCATAAATTGTTTGTCATAATGTTCTTTAGACATCCCTTTTAGTGGATAAGAAATATGTCCACTTTATTTTTTTCTTACGAGCAGGGTTTAGGGTTTGTCCTTCCTTTTTGGTTGCCCCTTCTAACAAACAAGATATACCCTAATCTAACCTATCATGTGGTAAAGATGATGTTCATGTCTGCATAACAGTGACATGGCGTGAAACACAATGTTGAGGATGAATATACAAAATCAGTACCTATGACTATGAGAAAGTCAATATACAAAATCAGATGCTCAAATTTCTCCAACAAATTAGCAGATCCTTCAATTTAAAAATTGAACTAATGTTTAAAAAATTTAGAAAGTTAAATAAATAATCATTATAATCAATTTTCCTCATAATAAGGTCAAATGAAGTACACATGAAGGATATGAAGGCATCTAAAACAGATGAAATTTTAAATTTCATAAATGCATCATAAAATTTTAGTGTATTAAGTACATTATAATAATTATTATTTAGTACAATTTCATTTCTAGTATCAACAGATTTAACTCTTAGATGTAAAGTGGAGCTCTCAATTTGGTGGACAGAGTAAACAAAGAAAATAACTCAGTTGCTTGACACATTAAAACCATAAGTAACTATGGAAGAAAATGTAACAATAAAAGTATTAATTGATTTACAAATTTTTAAGTTGATGTATTGCATTAAAAGTTGATAATATTTATTTTTATTTTGCTAAGTTTTCTCTTTTATCTTTTTTGGATATCATGAATAAGTTATTAATTTAGAGGATTCTTCTAAAGTTGCATAATCAAGTGTTTCATCTAAAGGTGTCATTAGGGAGCTCTTCTAAAATGTCAATAGAGGACTTTGACTAAACTTAGGATCAAGGTTTAAAATCTAGACCCGTGCCGAGGTTTCGGTCCTTGACCGGAATGATACGGTTTCGGTATCGTATCATGCTATGCCAATAAGATTTTGATATATATGTATATATTTCTCAAAACTTTTGAAATAAAGAATAGGTAATCTAAAGTATTTCCTAGATGTAAATATCAGTCATTCATATCAACAAAAATGTGTTTCAATCAGAATCAAGAATCTAAAATGCAGAGAGCTAAATATGTTAATATTCATGATTCCAAATCTTGTTTATAAGATAAAAAAATTATTATCTATAATAGTTATATAAATGATTTATTTAGAAATTTATATAATATATAATTATATAATTATAGTTTATAAATATTCTAAAGTGTGTGTGTGTGTGTAAAACTTAAATTCTAAAATCAAATTTATTTAAAAAATTTATATATTTTTTTTTAAAAATTAATAATTATTTTTTAGAATTATTTATAAAATTTTAAAATTATTTTAAATATTTTTATAAGATTTTAAAGTTATTTTAAATATTTTTATAAAATTATAAAGTTATTTTAAATATTTTTATAAAATTTTAATCTATTTTTAATTTATAAAATAATTTAAATTTATTTTTAAATATATTTTAAATTATATAACTATATATTATATAAATTATCTATTTTTTTTTATTTTTTATATTTTTAATAAAAAAATTTATTATAATTATATTAATTAACTAACCGCCTATTTAATTAATTATTAATTAATATAATATATAGTTATAATAATTAATTAGAAATTATATATATAATATAATGATTTTTATAAAACCTAACTTCTCAAATGGTGGTTCTCGTGATTATGCTGCTGCTGTCGGCTTCGCCGCCTTGCTGTCGCCTCATGGCTCGCGCAACAAATCCGTTGCCACCACGGTGCTTGTGAGACGAGTCTGCCGCAGTAGCGGGGCTCGAGCGACGCCTCCTCTGCAATCGCAATGCTCACGTGACCCATCTGAGGCCGGTCGTGGCTTCGAAACCTTCTGAGCTCTAGTGTCGATTTCCGTATGCAGGCGGAACGGTAAGTTTCGCCCATTCCGCTCGGCACGGAACAAAATTTATATCTTTGCTTAGGATGCTATTTTTGAATTTTGTTCACTTAAAAAAATGTTAGGCAGTTGTCTCTTAAAATTTGGTGGGACATTTTTTCATCTGTCTTTTCATTTCATGCCAATGTGTGATAGTTTCTTATTCAATTTTTTCAACTAACTACTAAGTGTTGAATTTAGCAAATTGTACTTATTGGTTATGTTATATAGGTCAAAATAATTTTTAATATCATTTAACCAATTAAGAAATATATTAGATTTAGATGTAGATATTCTCCACACTTCATTAAATCCAATCAATATCTAATCTAATTTGAAATTGTCCCTACCCACCAAAACCAACATACAGGAGATCAAATATAGGAGTTAAACACACTCAAGAGTAGAAGTCTACTCGCCAAAGAATTTGAAAACAAAGATTGGGAAACCACCAGGTACTTTCTTGGAATGGAAATAGCTTGGTCATAATCAAGGATCTCAATCCCTAAACGAAAATATGTTTCAGCAAAGACTCCCATTGACTCGACAATCAAATTAGGATCCAAAGAGTGTACACTAGTTGATAAAGGCAAATATCAAAGACTCGTGGGAAAGCTCATATACTTATCTCACACAGGTTACTTGGTTAGTATGGTGAGTCAATTAATGAACGATCTAAATGAAGAACATATGGAGGCAATCTATAGGATCCTATGGTATTTAAAACTAACAGCAGGAATTGCACAAGATCAGTAGTAGATTTAAGATCAACTCTCAGGTAGTACACATATGTAAGGGGAAACTTAGTTACATGGAGTAGCTAGTTGGGCAAGGTCGATAGTAGTAGATCGAAGATCAACTTTCATCTAGTGCACATAAGTATAGGGAAACTTAATTACATGGCATGGTGACAAACAATCTGTTAAGAAGCAGTGCAGAAACTAGGGCAGAAACTGAATTTATGGTGGCAAAAGTCAAGTGTCAAGAAACAATGCAGAAACTTAATTTTGAGCAATGACACATGGTAAGAACCGATGTGGCTATGAAGACTCTTAAAAGAGTTAAGGATTGTTATTGAAAAATAGATGAAAATATTCTACGACAATTAGTAGTATTGCAAAGAACCAGTATATCATAATCATGATATAACAAAACATGTGAAGATTGATCACTACTTCAGGGAAAAGACAGAAGAGAAAATAATCAAGTTACTATATCTACAACTAGTTTTCAAACAACAGACATGGTCACTAAGGCTTAATCACCAAACTAGGCTTAATCAACATCTATAACTCTGCTTGAGGGTGAGTGCAGAATAATGAAGAATGTCTAGCTTCCTTGTATAATTACAATTAATTAGCTAATTAATCTCCTAGGATTTCTTAATATAGGCTACTATTATTCTGTTGTTTTTGTTTTGGGGAGATTTGATAAGTTGTCTTTGATGTGTTATCATCTATAAGTTAAGGTTGTACAATATATTCTGATTTAAAGGAATAAAATTCCCCTTCTCCAATTTCCTCAACATGATTTCTAAGTTATTATCGATTTTGTGTTGATTATGTGACAACATTTATTCTTCCCATGTCGGTTCACATTAGCTACCACTAACTTTGTATCTTCATATGACAAGATTTTATTCAACCTTTTATACTTTTATCATATAATAAAAAATCTTCATTATAATAAATTTAGTTTAATCTCTAGAATCTTGGATTTATTTTATTTCTTTATACGTTTGATTTACCTTTATGTTAGTTAGAATTAACTTTTAATAAGTTTTCTTTCAAGAATCATATATCGATTCGTATTAAATTGAACTAAATTGTACGATTCTTTTCATTTCTGATTCATATGTAAGACTTGTACTATTTTATACGTGAATTACAACCTATTGTATGATAAAATAAAGGTAGTACCAGAGTTTTGAACTTTAATAGGGACGATACTATTTTGGTATTGTTTGAACATATGGTGTCAGTGGAGAATTGGATAGAGACAGAGAAGGAGATGAAAAAGAACAGAATACATATATATAGCTAACTTCAGACTTTGTGTCAAATCTGGAATGATACATTGACATTGCATTATATGTACACAAGTTACAAAAATGACAAACATTATGCCAATTCATCTTGACACATTTCGTAGTATGTCAAGTGGAGATGAGTTTCAATATGACATGACAACAATACAGGAGAGATTGCCTGTACTGAGCAGTATCGAATTTCACTGGCCTATGTTGAGTAGTATGGAATTTCAATATCTTTCGACTGTACTGTCCAGCACAATACAAGTATTTAAGCATGATACAAATAGTATATGATATGAGTTTGGTAAATATGTTATTTACATTGCTAGTGATCTAGTTTCTTAGAGCAAACAAAGAATATTAATGTTTATAGCCACTGATAACCACTACACTGGAGACACTGTGATGATTAGGACCTCCACTCCCATTATCTATTTTGAAGATCAATTGGTTAATTTCTCCACTAAAGGACTTAGTTTAGCACATTTTTCTACTAGGTTCCAAGGTTGCAGTATTAATATTTATCGTCAAAAGAGTTAGAATAATCAATATAGCAAGTCACACATAAGCTATTTTATATTTCCTTCATGTGTATTGCTGGACTATAGAAGGTGCGTCATACATATCGTATTGATTAATTGAATAATATTATTTCCACTAAAGCCCTCTCGACGTTGACTCAAGGTGTAAATGCCAGAGACATCTAAACCAGAGTCAGGGACATTGAAACAAATACATTTAGAAGAGAATTTTTTTATTACAAAGGATGGTAAACTAGAAATGTTTCATCCCTTAACTTGTGAAAAGGATGTCAAAACCCAAAGATGGGAGCTATATATTGAAGCAGAGTGATTTTCTAGGAATAGTCTCTCTCCATTTCTTTTTCTCCTACTCATTATTATCTTGATACTAAATTGTTAAGTTCAAATATATCTAGGCATCTAGCAACAGACCATATCTCTTTCTCACATGCACAACTCAAGAAAATCAATTTTGAATTAGAATCCCACAAATCATTTATGGATCAAAAAGTTAACTATGTACTATGTAGTATTTAGATCAGTTCCAAATCCTATATTGATATCCGGTTCATTGACAGACCCACTACAAATACAAACATTAAAAGCCACTTCTATCAAATTATGCACCCTAGCCACCAAATATTCTCCTATTGTTCACTCAACAAACATTAGACAAGTAGCAACCACCCATCCACAACCACTTTTTTCATCACCAAGCAAACAATGATCTCCAACAGAGCTATTTTGCCTTTCAAATTAATTACTCTGTTGTTATCCAATACATTCATTCATGTCCAATCCCCAACATTTCCCTCAGCTATAAAGCAACTCAAGACAAACCAAACGCCAGCGGAACAAAGATACAGATAAGACTTATAACCACAATCCAACTGCAGAAATAATCGTAAGCATCAAACTTGCAATTGATGATAACCATTGCAATCCAAAAGACTAGTTAGACTCTAGCTATCAATTGTAAACAAGAGAAACCAACACTTTTATACTGACAATTCAAGAAACCCCCAGTGGTTCAATCAGAGTTCATACAAGAAATAAGCACAAACAACCTACAAAACCAGAAGAAATTTGATCTCTTCAACATTTGCATAAAAATACACACTTTTCCCCATGGGAATCCAACAAACAAACTGACAACCAAAATAAAATACTCAATTACCGATCCTCACAAAAATTAGAAAAGAGAAAAAGGTAGCTGGTCCAAATGGTTCGATTTTCTGTTAAACATATTAGATGTAAGAACGAAAAGGAATGTGAAATGCAGGGATGTGTCTGCGATGGCGAAACCCTAAAACAATGTCTTTTGGCGAGTAAATATGAAGATAAAGAGTGTAGAAAAGGACGAAGGCATAAAACCTGGCAAGAAGGGTGAGGACGAGGAAGGGCTTCTTGGCGACGATGGCGACGAAGAGGGAGAGCGCGGGGCCGAGCGATATTAGCACGTACCCCAACCCCGCCGCCACTGTCATCAGATCCGATCCCTACCACGACTCCTCACCGTCACCGCCTTCACTTCGCGGCCGACACACAACCGACGGCCGGATTCGGGCCTTACCGGGCAGCAATTCACTTGCGAGCTTGCTTTCTCACGGGCCACGGCTGCTATTTCCAAACACCTCAACGGGGCAGAATCAAGAGAAAACCAGCAACTTAATCCGTGTTTACTGGATTTACTAAATTGACCCGATATTTTGGACCAACCAGTAATTAATCGATACTTTGGTCTAGCAATTTATTTTCCCAATTAATTAACTAATTAATTGAGTAGGATATATTATTCAATAAAAAAATTTATCAGCTATGGATAATCTATTTCATAGGTATATTAATTTAAATTTTTTTAGTGAAACAAAAACTAATATTTTAAATCAATTAAAATTATATCCATATATGGTCAGACGAAGGTATTACGGCATCCGTATTAATGAATGTTATAATATGCATCATCTCATTAAAAAACATGAGTATAAATGTCACATATATATTATATTAACATATTTATTTTAATATTAGCATTCATTGGGTTAACATGCTACATATTCATTCTCTCATATTTATTTTAACATTAACATTTATTATTGTAGGGTCCACATATTACATATTATTCTCTTATATTTATTTTAACATTAACACTCATTATTTGTGAGTTCCATTGTTCATTTATTCATTTTTATTTTTATTTTTATTTTACATTAAATAAATATAATTTTAATTTTATTTATACAATTTAAATAATTATTATTTAAAATAAATAATAATAATACTTTAAAAAATATTTATTACGAAAAATAGTAGAGAAAAGATTTCTGAGGGTGTTTGTATGATTGAAATAAGTTAGCGAAGATGATAAATATTTATAGATAAAAATTTAATATTTTTATTAAAATAATCGTTAACTAACCGTTATATGAATTTATTAATTGTTTAATTTTTATTTTAACCTCTTTAAAAATATACCCTCAATTCAATTTTATTCATTAGTTTTTTATTTTAAAATTTAAAATTTTTAAATTTTTTATATTTCTCTCACATGATGCATACCATGAACACACCGAGACATTTTTTATATAAAAAAAAATCATTGAATGCGTTAATGACACGTTGGATTTATTATATCCTCACATTGATTTTAACATCAAATAAAGGTTATAACACCCCATAAGTAACGCCAGTGCATATGCCCTTGTTTCTATATGGATGCTAGTTGATTAAGAGGAGAGAGAATTATTAGACTGGAATAATGATTGATTTGTAGAGCATCCACATCAGTTTCTCTATTCTATATCTAAAGTTTAGGGTAAACTATCAACTTTATTAAATTTAAATAATCACTTTTTACTACACACTAAATCAGTTATCCTAAATTCTTCATGATCTTCATTTTTTTATTCTCTCTCATTCTTTTTTTTATTATTATATTTTTTGAATGAGTGGAAGAAAGATATTGAGTGGAAGGAGAGAGATTAAAAGAAATATTATTTTATTTTTAAAGTAAAGATTTTATTCTCTAAATTTAGATAATCACTATTTACAAATTCTAAATTTAGGAAATGGATA
>JBAMIB010000002.1:1911594-1924728 GCA_037177415.1 Kaempferia rotunda
TCCACGAAGGTGTTGGATGCAGCTGCTCCTCCAAACGATCTTAGCCTTGAGCAGAAACTCCAGCACAAGATTCTCAAGCTCAGGAAGCGCTGCGTCATCATTCTCTCCGCCATTGCCAGCGATCGCCACCTCCTCCAGCTCGGTCGAGTGCGACACCCGAAGCCACTTCAAACTCTTCATGCTCCGCCCGAGCCCCGACGGGAGCTCGACAGCCGTCAGGCCTGGACATCCCTTGAGCAGCAGCGCCACAGTTGCCGGCGCAAGCCGCTGGGACTGCGTGAGCATATTGAACGCCGCAGCGTTCCCCACCGTGATGTCTAGCACCCTCAGCCGCTTGAGGGCTTCGAGCTCCCTGAGGCTGACACCATTGCCAACCCCCGCTGGGATGGCCTTCCATGAGCTATAACTCACGATCATGCGCAGAACTCGCAGCTCGGAGAGCGATTGGATGAGTCTTTCTGGAATGCTGGCGAGCTCAGCGGTCCAGTTGAGTCCCAAGTACTTCAGGTTTTTGAGAGAAGCCAATTCTTTGGGCAAAGACTTGAGCTTTGTCGCGCCGAGCTCAAGGAACTGCAAACGATGGAGGTTGCTGACACTTGATGGGATCTCTTTGATGGAGGTGGAATGGAGGTCCAAGGCCACAAGACATGGCATGGACCTGAAGAAGCCGTCAGGAATCCTCTCCAAGCCGGAGTTTCTCTTCAGCTTCAAGGACACGAGATTCAGGCTCTCCGGGGCTTCTGGTAGCGTGGTGATGTTGTTGTACCCCAACGCCATCCTTGCGGCGCCTCGCCATGTCTCTGCCGCGGGCGCCTCCATTAAACCTTCTCTTTCTCTCACGAACCAGTGGTTCTCCTTCTTCCCGAACTCGCATGCAATCCATAAGGCCATGGCACGGACCATGGGGTGCATCCTCGTGTAGCCATCTGCATCTACTCTTTCTATCAGTGATGCAGAGCTTAAGATTCCAAGGAAGTAGCACGCTTTATTGTTAGCCTGCTCCATGTCCTTGAAGTCGTCAAGAATGCCTTCGCCGATCCAGTATTCTTGAATCAAGTTCTTATGAAGGCGGCAGCCTTCCCAGTAGAGAGCAAAGTGCATGGCGCATGATCTCAGTGTGTCACTGGGCAGATGATCATAGCTAAGCTTGAGAGAGCAGAACACCTGCTCTGCCATTCCTGGGAGCTGGACTGGGCTGTTGCCCATGATTCTCACAGCATGCTTCCATTCATCTACACTTCTTTTGCTAGCCAGAGCTCGTGCAACTGTGATCAGAGCAAGCGGCAAACCGCGGCATTTTCTAACCAAGATCTCAGCTTGGTGCCGGATTTCTGGGTTAGAGTTAATCGTCTCCTCACCTACCTTGTCTACGAACAACCTCCAAGCTGTATCCCAAGGCAAGAGATCCACCTTGATCTTATTCTTCACATCCATCTGGTCACAGAGCTCTTCTATTCGAGTTGCTAACATGATCTTACAACTCGATCCTTGCTTGGGGATGGGAATTCCCACCATTTGAAGGCACAAAGGCTCCCAAAGATCATCCAAGATCAATACAAACTTCATCTTGACGAGAACCTTGTATAGCATGGCTGCCTTCTCCTTTTGTGATTTGCTCTTCTTCCATGACAAGCCTAGCCGATGCCTAATCTTATGTTGGATGCTTTCGATGTCAAGGTCTCTACACGAGTCGATGAAAATAACCATGTCAAGATCAGTGGCGTCTGCAAAGAACTCATTGTGGAATCTGCTCAACAGAGCGGTCTTGCCGACGCCACCCATTCCATAAATTCCAACGAGGCCCACATCATCATCCTCTACAGCCTGTTTTAGCTGAGCAAGCACAGCATCCATGGCCACAGTTGGTGCACTAGGCACCTCCTCAAAATGGTTCGGAGCTGCCCTGTTAGCCACCTGATTGAAGGATCCTTTGCTCTTCAGGTAACATGCCTCTGCAATCATTTCGTTAGCTCTCACACTGAGTCTATAGCTTGACAATATATTCACTGCAAACCCTCCTGGAAGCATGAACCTCCTCTCGAACTCTCTTCTTTTCTTGGCAAACTTGGTTTCAAGTAATTCCACCCTCTCTAACCACCACAAAACCTGGCTCCTTGGCTCCTTCCCCACTCTCCTTGCTCTGGACACATCTCTCTCAATATCATCTCTCTTGCTCTTCAGTTCATGTATCTCCACAGCTAGAGAGTCAAGAAATCCTTTGCAGAAAAAGATATAGCTAAATGCTTGAAGGAACAAATTCAAGATTAAGCGAAAGATAGAGGTCATAGTTACACTGTATCAATTGGCAAAATTTCCACAGGCTGATGTTTGATATGGCAACCTAAAAGATCTTGTGGTAAAGATTGTATATAGCAGCAGCTAGGCAATGGGAGATTTATTATTTTTTTTTCCACTCAAGACAAAAAAACATGGATACTCGACAAAAAGGAAGCTGCATATATCAAGGAAAGAAAAAGTTGAACAGCTGAGCAGTGTTGGCCAAACCTGATGGATGAGGAAGAAGCTATAAAAATTGAAGAGGTCAACCATAAATGAAACACAAAGGCAATCCAACAATATCCTTGATCAATTGAAACGATAAGCCAAACATGGAAAAGATGAATGAGATTGGAGTGAGAAGAAACTTGTTGGAGCAGAACCAGGCGGCGAAGGATTGCACAGTCCGATGGAGCAGCAGAAAACAGTATCATTGGTGTCCAAGAACACCAAAACTTGCACAAGAAACCCATTGATGTCCACATTATCTGAATCAGGGAATCCCTGACCCTGACCATTTCAAAGTCGTAATAATAACATCAATTGACAAAATGGCTTAGCAAAAGTGATCTGATATAAAAAGTTGGTGTATACCTTTTTGTTATTCAATTGTGAAAGCTAACTTAATTATCTTTTTTTCTTTCTTTTAATAATATTATTAATCTCTCTCTTACTTTCAATAAAAGAAAGTGGTTGGATGCTGCTTTTGAGCCACTTCCTGTGAAAGAAAGAGATGGATTATCTTTAGAAGAAGAATATTAATGAGCATGAGATTCAAAATGGTGGGTATATATTCTCCATTAATGATGCTTTATTAAAAATATTAAATATTCGCCCAATGGTAATTGGTAAAGATGATGATGAAGTATGATTATTTTCTCCAAGCCTATTACAATTATATGGGTAGTCCATTATCTTGGTAATCATGGAATCTCTTCCAGATTTCTCTTCAACTAAAGAAACAGGTGTGAAAGAAGAATAAACCATTAATTTGCTGCAGGTAAGCTCTCATGCGCAACCATTACTTTTTAGTGGAAAATGATATCTGCCAAATCAACGATATAATTTGTTAACCTTCAAGAAGTTAATTATTTTTTGGCAAACAGTTGCCATACGACTACTGTAGCCATACCTTGAGTCTACATCACTTTAGTTTTTGCATCTAGAACTCTTATTATTAGTGCATCTAAACATATAAAAGTAAAAGTCAACTTTGATAAACGAAAAAGTAATAGTCAACAGATGATGAACCAGTTTTCATTTTCTCCATAAAGAAATTCCATAAACAGGGCCGAAGCAAAATAAATAATTAATGCAACAAAGTCCTGTAGCTTTTCATCAGAAAGCCAGTTCTGTCTACACTCGAGGTCAGGCTATAGATAATCATATTTCATGTATGCGAACACAGAATTCTCAATTTTTAGATAATATTAAGAAAGCATAATAATTAGTCTAAGCACCAACCCAACAAGTGAATCTAGAATCTTAAACTAGCACTAATAATAGTAAATGACAAGACCACAATGTTAAGAAAATCAACACAAGTTTCCTACACATTTGCATCGAAAAGTAAAGGGCAGAAATAAAATTTAAAACCTTGGTAGAAGCAAAAGCTTGATGTACCTAGTGACAGCTTAACAGCATCAGATTGAAGGCTCCACACCTCATTCACTTCAAAGACTGGTGTTTAGTGGAGAGGTCTTGAATGTTCACTTCAAAGAATAACGTTTAGTGGAGAAATTTCAGAACATTAAAACAGAAAGTAGCATTACATCAGCGTATGTAAACTCAGAACCATCTATGGCATGGTGCACCGCAACCCAAGAACAGGACCAAACAAAAATTAGGATTTCTTGGGTGAATTTGTTTAGCAGATGGTCCAGTCGACAAGTTAATGAACGAATCATATAAGGCTTGCGCTGACTAGCCATCCCCAAAACAAAACAAATATAATGTTCACAATCCAGCAGAACAAGTTCATGAACAACAAAAACAGAAATTGAAGACAATGCTAATCAACTAGTTTTATCAACTCACTCGTCGCCAATGCCATTAGTCGAAGGCAACAAGGCAACTTCCTGCGCGTGCGACAGCATCGAGTGGTCAGAATAGTCGAGCAAACTACTGATTGTTCGAGCCTTCACCATTCCAATCTTCTTCCTCTTGCTACTCGTCATCTCCGCCTCATCCCCCTCTTCTTCTGCTATCTTATCAGCTCCATTACTATCAGTGATAACAATATTGCCGGGATCATCGCGCTGCAGTCTTTGCTTTACTTCCTCTAATTCCACCTCCTCCTTTTGATGGCGGGATAAAGTGGTACCGTTCCTTGCATCGACGCTGCCCCAACTAGGCTTACTCGTCCCCAATTGACCTCTCGCGGAAGCGCTCATGCTCCTGAGCCGTCCTTTGCCGAGATGGTGCTCGCAGAGAGAGTAGCCGACGAGCGTCTGCTGGCAGCACCGCCACCCCCTTCCATTCACGCGGCTGCACCGTGAACCCTCCATCAGAATCGCCGGACTCCTCCGAGGTCGCTTCTTGCCGTTCAAATTCGGCCCTTTATCTGTATCCCCATGATCGACAATAGTGCAACTATGGCTCGCAAAAGCAGGGCCAGCGCCTGCTCTCGCCTTCGCCTTGCCCTTAGCCTTCCTCTCGTCCGATACCCTTCCTCCTTCTGTCCCATTACCATGATCTACTGCAACCGAGCTGCCACCCATCATCTTGCCGCTATTGATCTCGTCTTTCCCTCTTTTAAGCTCATCCTCCTCTTCCTCTTCTTCTTCCTCCTCCTCCTCCTTCAGAGGCCGCTGCACACTAGTGTTGCTACTGCTGCTGTCACTGCGGCGGCGGCTAAGCACATCTGAGCATGGATTCGGACAGGGAGTAGATAATCCTCCATTGGAACGAACCGCCCCTAAATCATAATAATGGCCATCCCCAACTGGGTGCAACTTTTCCCTTTCTGCAGCTTTACTGTCTCGGGCACCAAGACTTCCATTTTGAGATGGGTGCGATGGATCTGGAGAAAGAGGAAGAGAGGAAGAGGCTCGCCGGCGGATCCGCATGGTAGAAAGACAGATTGGGAGCAAAGGCAGAGAGAGAGAGAGAGAGAGGGTTGGATGTGAGAGGAGAGATAGGGAAGAAAAGGGAACGGTGGTGGTGCAGTTCAGATTTAATTAGAGTGGAGCAGCTACTGGCAAATTAAACCAAGGCAACCTCATCGACTAGTTACTCGCTTAGCAACTGCGACAGATTTATTTTTATGCTTTTTTTACGGAAAAAACAATACATTGAGTAATTTGGTAAAAATAAAAGCATGGGCGGGCAAAACGGAATGGTACACGGCAGTGGTAGAATGTAAATAGAGTTGTCAGGATCCATTCGTGACTGGGCGAGTTAATCCATGACAGACGGCCATTTGGCGAGTTAAAAATTTCCAACCCAATTTAATCTATCGTGGCATATGTTAAGTGCTAATCTATTTAGAAATAGATATTTTAAATATAAATGAACACATAAGTACTAATGTTGGATGAAAAATAATATTTTTATTTTAAAATCATAACAAAGAAATAAAATAAATTAATATAAAACTTAAATTACATGTGTTTCTCAACCCGGGTCAACCCAAGTCCGTCGCGGGCCTAAGCAGGTCGATCTACGGCGGACTTATATTGATAAATTTTAACTCAATCTGCTTAAATTAGTTGACAAGGTGAACCAATCTAACGGAGTTAAATCAAATTGACAGGTCTAAATGTAAACCAGTTTAACCCAGAGTTAAGCTATACTGTGTTGGCCCCAAATTAAATCGATGAAAAATTTTCGAACAACCGATATATATATTATATCAATTAAACAATATTTAATTTTTTTAAGTTTATTTAAATTTATTTAATATATATGTGGAAGAAAAATGAGAGTTGTTTAAATAAAAAATAGTCATGTGAAATAAATCTCGTTAAAAATATTAGTATAATAATAATTAGGCACAACATGCTGTGTTAGAAAATAATTTAATTGTAAAAATATTTTTTAAAAAAATATATATATTATTTTATTATTATTTAACTATGATATTAGAATTTATCTAAAACATCTTTGTGGGTTTATTATGCATATAGAAAATATATCTTTCTTCTTATCTAAGTTCAGTCGATGAGATAAGTCATTCAGATAAGACCGTTTATCAAGTTGATTAAGTTGGTTGAGCCATGTAAGCTAGGTGTTGATGTAGGTGACAACATATAGTGGATCTCGTATTTTGATATTGACAAAGAGTATAAAATTAAGCCTGTATAATTTGTTAGGTGTGTTAAGTGTATAAGTCACTTGATCAGGAATATCAGGCAAAAGGAAAAGTCTTAACAGATTAAAGGATCGGACGCTATATTGAAGAAGTTCAGATGGATTGACGAATTAGATGTATAGATGGACAAACTTGATGGGTCAGCTAGATCTAAGTTAAACAAAGTCTCAATGTCCCAGAGGATTATAGAGGAAGTTCAAATAAATCAGCTAGACTCAGTGTTTGAGAAAAAGGTAAGTAAATATAAGTTCAGGAGACGAAGCATGTTCTAGTTTTGGGACAAAATTAGAGACTGATCTAACCAAGAAATCGAGCCAGATAATTGTTTAAACTATCACACTTAGAACGTGCATTAATATTTATCTATGCTAATTTTATTTTGCAAGTCTATTAATTACTGGCTGCACTAACTCTATATTAGAGGGTTTAGTCGACCGAAAGTAAGTTCGTTGACCGGATGGATGAGGCGACCGAATGGGTGGGTTCAATCGACTGAAGAGGCAGTGTTCATTTGTGTTGGGGAAGTTGACGTGGCAGAAGATATACTTCAACTTGCTGACATGTCAAAATGCACAGTCAAAGATAATCCTCGCAGAGTTGACGTGGCAGAAGATAGACCTCGGGCAACTAAGGTGTCTAAGGGGATGACGATTGAAGCTGATGTCGCATTAGATCAGACGACTGGATGGTGACAGGGAGACTAGAAGACCTAATCAACGAAAGAACTTGGATGCATGCATGAGAAGTTAGCATGGACAAGAGTTCGATCGACCAGACTAGTAGATCGGTCGATCGGATGGCTAGATTAGTCAATCGAACAACAACTATAAAAAAGGATTTCGAATAGAGAATTCAAACAACGATTGTTGGAGTAGTGTTCAAGAATAACTTTGCTCACCTACACTACATTTATTGGACGTGTGCAGTAATTACATTAAGAAAAAGAACCTCTTCCTTTATAATGAACGACTTTACCATCGATTGTTTTTGCTTATAAAAACGTCCAAGGCAGTCAGGGAGGATAGATCAGGAGGATCGTCCATTTGGGATTTGGTTTGTGGAAAATCCAGAAGGTGTTTCGTTGTCATCTTCTCGGTGATGACTGAAGCAAGTTCTTGATCTGATCTTCGATTTCTTCTCCAAAGAGCTAGCGCGCACTATAAGTCTTTTATTTCGTACGAATTTCTTACAGCAACGCGCGAATTTCTTTTATTTCTTCTCCAAACGACGTGGCCGATCGAACACGTCGACGTGCTTGTTGTTGGCCACGCGCACAAGGCCGACGAACACCCTCTTGCGGTTTCTACATGTCGCGGGCGCCGACAACCACGTTGGGCCACTGCGTGATCGATGTTCGACGTCGAAAATATCCAACGACCTCTGTAATTAAGGCCGTCGATGGCCGCCATCGTCAACGACACGTCGTTTGTCACGGAAATTACGACGATGCAAAAATATTTGATTTTAATAAATCAAATGAAAAACAAAATGTGAGGAAAAGTTTGCTTTTAAAAAAAACAAAAAACAAAAATGAACGAGACTAGATTGGTCCAATCAGGACCGAGTCTAGTTTAAAATCATTGATTCGTTTAACCAGATCATTTTGGTCAAAATCAGGCCTCGATCTAGTTCAAATTATTGGTTAGTATAACCAGATCTGTTTTATTCAATTAGACCGAATTGAATCTAATTAGGATGGTTTAATTAAATGGGTCTAGGCTAATCAAAATTGATCAAAAATATAGAATTAGGCTAATTTAATTTATTGGACTGAATCTTTTTAGATCTGTCAAATGGGTCAAATTTGATCAAAATTGGGTCAGATTGTTCAATGAGCTATAATTGATCAAATAAGTCTTGGATTGATCAAAATATTTGAGTTGGAATTAAATGAGTTTAGGTTAAACAATAACAACATGACATCCCAATTAAATTAATTTTAATGACGACAAGGGACTAAACTATTGCTCAGGATTTATTTTTCTAATCAACCGATCTAATGTGTTAGTTAACTGGAGATCCTCAACTAAAGAAAATTTATTTTTCTTATTTGCTTAATTATTCTGTATGTTCGTTTTTTGCATATGTGAGAATTGAATCGGTTTTGTTACCAGTTTGTTAGTTTTGTACTGACATTATTATTTTAAATTCCAGATGCCATGAATGATATATACGATGACTCATCACAGCGTGCGATGGAATGAGCTGAGGGAGGTCATTCAGGAGATAGAGTATGACTCAGTTTATGGAGTCAAAGAACATATTGGATAGCTTAATCGATTATTCTGAAAACTTGAGAAGGAAGAGTTTCCAATCCTGGATAATTACAGGATCTAGGCTTTGATTCAATCATTATTAGGGCATACATTCACACAATGTATCAGGGTGTTATAAAGGGCACATCTCATATTCATAGTTGTATGTGAATTTGCTTCACAATGTGGAGCAAGAAGATCATGAAGCACATATTGTGAAAGGATTCAGGATTGGTGAAGAAAGTGTTGACAGAATAAATTGATAAACTGAAGGTATTCACTGTAGAAGCTGAGTCAGATATTAATAGTAAGGTTGTAACACTATCTCCGAAAGAACTTTCTTGGTATAGTGGGATAGCCTTTTGGATCATTGGATTACTTCTATTAGGCATGGTGTTCCTTGTTGACTTCTCCAGCTTGGAAATAATGTTGCATCGGGTTCATGACGATTCTCAAAGATCATCAATTATTAATAGATTTTGTCAATTTGGTATCAGATGAATTTTCTCCTAGATTACCACTTGAAACTACTCTAAATTCAAGAATGGGTTCTTTCAACTTGAGGTGATTGATGCAGAAAGATCCAAAAAATTTTATTATTATTTTTTTGAAAATTTTCATTTATTTTGTATTTAATATAAGTTTAGGTATTTTTGTTAATTCCTATCTCTTTATATTTTTTATATTTTGAGTTCTAAAGTTTAGAGAGTTTAAGATTATGAATCTATTAATAAATTTTTCCTTTTTTAAGAATTTCTTTCCTTTCTTCACAAGATAGAAATTGGAGTCTATATCTTGGAATTTATTTCCCTTCTTTGGTCTTAAGAGTTAAGATTTAGAGTTCATATAATCATGTTTTTAGATGTTTTAGGATTAATCCTTAGTTATTAAATAAAATTTTCTTTTTTTTAAAAAAAATCTAGAGGGCAACAGTTATATCTACTTATCTTCTCTTTAAACCCTCTTCTAGTCAGCTCTCAAGATAATTACTATTCTGCCCGGCGTCATCCTTGCTCCTCTCCCTCATCTGACCGATTCTGGATCTCTGGCATCTAACACGATCTCCTCTCTAGCAACACGTAGGAAAACCTCTTCCTTCCCCTCTCTGAACTCCTCTCATGTGCTCGTGAGGCTAGCTCGCAACCTCGTGCTATCCTATTGAGGCTGACTGTGGCCTAACGCTGTGCTTGCAAGGCTGATCACGGCTTACCATTGTGATGGGCTCCAAAATTGTCACCTAAGAGAACAATGACGAGGACCAATTCTCGTTGGGAACTTGACACCGGCTAGAGGGGGTGAATAGCCGATCACCCACGTTCTTCGCTTCCTACACTTGTTGGTATGCAACGGAAATACAAAACTAACAATAGAAAGTTAACCCTAAGCACAACAATAAAGACAAGAAAACAAACCAAACACAAGCGACACACTCGTTTACATAGTTCGGAGATAAAGCTCCTACTCCACGGTTGTCCATAAGGTGGACGATCCCGATCCATCAGTGAATGACTCCCCGAAATACTCTAGCTAACTCAAGTAGCTCATTGTGGATGGAGAAACCTCACCAACCACAACCTCAACAAGAACACTTGGATCACTTAATTAGGGTTTGGAAGACTACTAATAGGGGTTAACCATTTTTATTTTGTCAACCTTGCTCAAACATCCTGAGCTCCATTATATAGAGTTCATGAGAAAACAACTAAGCTATTTTCCCATTACTAGGCGACAGTGTATGCACCAGTCGACTGCCCCCGTGTGGAATTCAACCGTTACACCCCAACGGCTCAATACCAGTCAACTAGTGCTAGGACCAGTTGACTACTCCATAAGTCTTGAGCTAATAGAAACATTCTATTCACTCCCAGTTGTACACCAGTTGACTGATACAACCATCAATCGATTGGTAAACTCTAAACTAGGATTTTAACCGCCAAGTACATTTACTCAGCACTTGTCCTCGCCTAACCAATATAGATCTAGCCTTCTAACCTTCTCCATCAGTCTTGTGCCACTCAGATGCTCCCCATCCTTCACGCTTTGCCTTCAAGAGTTTTCTTCAGCTTTGTCCTTTGTTGTTGGGTCTTCCATTGCCAAGATGCTCCTCGCCTCCATAACTTCAACCTTGCCAAGAGTCATGCTCCGGGACTTTATTCTTTGCCAAGTCACACTTGGACTTACGTTGCTAAGATCCCACTTGGATTTACACCGCTAAGACTCTACTTGGACTTTTCTCTTTTGCCAAGACCACACTTGGACTTTCCTGTACCTGTAAACTCACAAGCACATCAAATATAATAATAAAGTTTACCCAAACATCAAAACATATGACACTTAGATTGCTCCAATAGAGGACAACGATTATCTCTTATTATCTTCTCCTCAAACTCCGTTTCTAGTCAACTCTCAAGATCATTACTATTCTGCCAAGCGTCATGATCACTCCTCTCCCTCATCTGACCGATATATTCTGGATCCCGGCCCGGTGTCTAACAGGATCTCCTCTCTAGCAACACGTAGGAAAATATCTTCCTTCCCCGCTCCGAACTCCTCTTCTGTGCTTGTGAGGCCAGCTAGCCGCAGCCTCATGCTATCGTAGACCTACCGTTGTGCTGGCCACAAAATTATCACTGAAGAGAACAATAACGAGGACGAAGTCCTCGTATCTCTCAAGGAGGAGTAGACGAGCAAGGTATTTCCCCTCCTCCCTTCTCACCATTCCTTCAGTTTTAATTGTTAGATTCGATTGAGTCCAGCTGGTGGTTTAGGATTTGGAATTGAAAATGGTCTTGTTCGCTTGGAGCGTCTTTGAGGATGTTAACGATGGAGATGAGGATGAGGATGCTGATGACATTGAAGGTTGTGCATCCATTTGCTGTTGTCTTTTGGAAATTTATTTTCACACTTCTTTTTGGGTTTTCCTTTTAGTGTTTGTGTTGTGTCGTGTATCTTGTCAAGTGGTTTGGATTATGAACTAAAACAATAAGTTTGGCTAGAGAATTCTTTCAGCAGAGAAGGGGAGGAATGATTAGGGTTGTTCTCATATAGAATTCAAAGATGAAAGCTACATATCTAGGTGAAATTTGCTTCTTAATATTACTAGGTTTATGACTTGCCAAGGATAACCATAGAAGATCGAGCTAGGAATGATTAGAGTTAAAGATACAAGTTATTGTTATATAATGATATTGTATATGGTGAGAGTGAGGGATGATCTTTAAGATCAAAAGTCACATTTTTTTTTTATCATTGTTCATTTTATTTCTAAAAGGATACTTTTTCCTCTAAACAATTGAAGAAGAGGTATTTTAGCATGTCAAATTGAGTGATACTCTTATTTGAAATTTTACTTAACATATGCTATCATAGTTGTTAGAGTTATTCTATCCACAATTTTTATTGTAGTGTATGATTCAAGTGTAGAACAATATGCATCACTTATCCGTTCCAAACCTAATGCATCACATATAGGATTGAAGTGTAGAACAAAATGTATCACATAGGGAAGGTGCATGGAGTTGATAAAGAGTGTGAACAAGACTTTTGAAGTTGTCTTCTTCTTTCCTTTTCATGTATTATTGTTGTTTGTTTCCTCACTATTCATCCATGTCAACGGATTATTACTTGAAATTCTAATTTGACAACTTTCTATGTTACGTGATATTTGAAGGGGGCTTGCTTCATATTAGCTACATGGCACAGAATAAGACTTAGTTTCTTCACAGTTGAATGCATGGGGGTTGTGTATTGAGCTAAATGTTATACCTATCCTATGTTTATTATCTTATAGGACCATCATATAACATGACATCCATATCTTTTTAGAACTAATTTTTACTGTCTTAATATTGTAATTATAGTCATGACTAGAGGAATTGTTGCACCACTTCTGGAAGAGCTGGAGAAACAGAAAGAGGATAATGGAATTTGCTGATATGCAATTGCAAATTAAGAAAACCCCTTAAAGAACTTCTAGAGCTTTGAAGATTGGACAACAAATTGAGACACATGTAGTTAAGAGATCATATCTCTTGGTCCATAAATTTATGGATAAGGAGATGGTCCACACCTATTTTGCAGCCGAATTAAGGTCGTAATTCGGCCGCAATTGATTGCGGTCCATCGACGGATTCATCCGTCGACCTAAGTTATAGTTTGGATCGGGACGAACAGTCGGAGACCGCCCAGAGGCCATCGAAGGTGGGAAGGTAGCCGGGCTGCAAGTCATCGAAGGGGGATGGCATCCGGGCGGCCGGAAGCTGCTCGTTTCGATCCAAATTACAATCTAGG
>JBAMIB010000002.1:1935795-1947295 GCA_037177415.1 Kaempferia rotunda
ATGATAAAATTTTTATTTTTCCTGCTCAGTGCTTATTGATACTGCTAGGGGTGGTATACCAAAATACCAAAAAAAAATTCATATATCATATACTGCAGTTTAGTGCTAATAGTTAAAATTAGGTTTTGATTAAGGACAAAAGGTTTAAAGTTAGATGTTATGTTGTTTAACCTATTTACCAAATGTGCAGGACTAAAAGACTTGTTGGACCTGACACCGGGCTGAAAACTAGTTAGGTTGATAACTGACAAGAAGATCAAATAGGTTGATATCTGCTAGTCTATGGGACCTGACAATTGGTTGAAGTCTAGATAAGGCATCTGGTAGGAAGAACTGGTGGGTTAAGAGTAAAGTAAGCAATGGTAAGTGAGGTAAGCACTAGAGGAGAGTGATCTATTAAAGGATGAGTGTCCCAGTGAAACTGTAAATGCTGGTTCAGCTTAAAGCCATTTTTGAAAGTCTAAGCTAAGACCATAACTAGATCCTAGTCTTGGTAAGACATGATCTAATTAATAAAATTATCCTTTTTTTATTGTTCTAACTCTATTTTGCATGGTATATTTATTTTTTAACTAACGCATTTTGTAGGGTTAAAATGCATAAACAAACCTCGGATGAATAGTATTCTAGGCGCTTCGGAAGTGCACGGAGGCGCCTCAGAGCTACACGGAGGCGGCTTGGATAGGGCAGAGGCGCCTTCACAGAGATAAGATTTGAGGATAAGATCTCACTACAGGGAGGTGCCCCGGAACACATTTGAAGGTGCCCTAGAGAGCATTGGCGCCACAGAGCGTTTGGAGGCGCACTCACGTAGATAAGTTGCATAGTTCACGGATCATATGAGAGGTGTTGGAGGAGCCTCAGGCTGTTGTTGACGCCTCCAACATTGTTTAAAAGGGGGTTAGCGACAACACTCAAGGAATCAATTGTTTTATGCACTTCCTTGATCATTCGACTGCTCTGATCTCATGCAAACTGCAGTACTGTTGCTGCGCTATGATTGTACTACATCCGACTGCTGCCGACAGATCAATATCAACACAAAAGCTACTCAACTTCGACATCTTCGTGATTGGTAACGAGTTTTTTTAATTAATTTATATTACTACTCAAAGGAAGTATAGGCTCTTACACTTTCCTATATTTATTTTGTCCGATAGAGAATTTAGTGGATTGCTCATCGACAAGTTTAAGGGGTCTGAGTCTTGGAGTAGGAGTCGTCAAAGGTTCCGAACTAAGTAACCGACCTTATTCTTGTGTTTGTTTTCATTTATGTTTTGTTTTATTCCGTTGCGCACTCACTTTATTTTAAGTATTAAAATGACTCGATTTTTAAATACACATGATTCACCCCCACCTCCCACATGCCAACTGTCCAACATGCCATATCGAAATATTTGGTATCTACAAAAACATATCGATACCGTACCAAATTTTCAATATGGTTACATTTTATATTGTTTAATGTAAAATTTTGATATCGGTACGGTATACCAAAAATTTTAATATAAATGTTATACCAATATCGATACTGAAAATATTGGTACGGTATAATACTGTACCAAAATTTTCTCTATACCATTAAATAGGTATGGTTCAGTATATTTCAGTACGGTATGTGCGGTATATCGAAATTGTAGTAATTTTCCCCAACCCAAGATACTCCAATCAATTGGATTCACTTTTGGTCGCCTAGAACAACTTTCTATCGCTTGGACACAAGACTTTCCATTTATCCATTGGTTGATGCTTATTTGGTTCTCCGATCCTAGGCCTACTGCTAGCTACCAAAGATTTCTTGTTTGTTTCCATATACAGTCGTTTGGATCTTCTAGATGATCAAAAATCCTTCTGGTTGCTCGAAACTTAAATGTTCCTACAACACATATTAGTTCAAAACATCATTATATATGTATATGTTTAGTGTCTAATATGTCTGACCTACTGAGCATGCAAATATCTAATCTATTAGGACTTCTTACTTATCTGAAATTCACTCTTTAAGGACTTCCCATTTACATAGAGTTCATTCCTCTAGATCTCCCACACTTACCTAAAGTTCACTCTTTTAGAACTTCCCTTTTTTTATATATTTCAATTGTATTTGTTGGGTCTTGAAAATAACCTTTTGCAAAGTAAGGTAAAGTTGTGTACAATAGATCCTTCCCTGAAATCCCGCATTGACTGACGCTTCGCTCACCAGACAACCCTTTATTTGTATATATTTTGTTGTTGAATAACAAGTGTTATAAAAGATTTCTTTACCATCAAATCGTATTTTGAACCACATAAATCTTTGAGTGGTTGGCATTTCCTTTCTTTATTCTTGTATTTAAGTTTATTTTTGTCCTTTTTGTTCCGTACTAACTCATTGTAGATGAAAACAAAAGAGAATCAAAGAGCGTCTACTCATCCCCTTTAGCTGCTACTAATGATCCAACATTCTCGACCTTTGGTAGTTAACCAAGAAAGAGGAAGATAATGGCTTTCTAGAAGTGATGTAGTACTGACAGATCATACGCCACAGAGTTGGACCCTAGAGGTTGTCGAACCATATTAAACAAGCGTGTTAGTAATTGGTGAGTGTGATTCTTATTTATTTTCATTTCCACGCTATTCTAACCTTACTACCGAGAGCAAGAGTAGATAGAATTGCATTTGCAAGTAACAATCACTATTCATCCCCTCTAGCCCAACCATCAGCATCCTAACAAAACCAACAAGTGAGTGGTACATGGATTTTAAACTCAAACGTATGTTTCTTCGTCAAATTTTTGCCTAAGTATGAAAACTACTTGGTCCTAAGGTATAGGTCTCGTAGTCTCTCTCTTACTCAGAATTTACCTGTAGATTTCTTACCTTTTCAACTCTCACTAGACTTCTGTCAAATATCTAGTTGACCTCGGCCACTATGTGGCAAAAGGTAAAATCGCTCGCCCCAGCGCCCCCGCCAACCCGTCTCCAGGCCAACACGGAGGAGGTAAATCACGGGTGGCTACTAGCCATAAGTGCAAATGGTTAAGACATGAAGGAGGTATATGCTCGAGCACATCGAGTTTCGACCTCTAGACCTCATGTGACAACCTCCTATGCCTTAACCATCGCACCGCCCCGAAGGGACTGACCTCGGCCACTATGATTTTATGTTTGCCAACATCTATTGGGTTTCTATCCAATATTCAATTTATCTCGACCTATCAAAACTTTATATCTGCCAACACCTGTTAAACCTGTGTGTAGTTGCTCTAAGCCTACAATATTGTCACATTTGCCAACGCATATTGATTTCCTGTCAATACGATTGGTTTTTTTTTTCTTATGTCAAATATTCAATCAACCTATCATCTTATCTTCACCATTGCACTTGTAACTTCAACCTATCATCTTATCTTCACCATTGCACTTGTAGCCTCAGAACTATAATACAATGGTAAAAATATTTAGTTATCTCTCAAATTTTCACGGTTCAATTCCCAACTACAATACATTTACAAGATTTTTCCTCCAAATGAAACTCGCAACTAAGGGATGCTGGGTTTCTAAACTACCCACCACGAGTACTTCTCGAATTATCCTAATGGCCGATGGGAAACTTTCATAGAACCGACCCGACCACCTCCGAGGATAATCAATGAGGCTAACTGAATTAATCATTTTTTTCACCATTACACTTGTAATGTAAATATCAAGAAACTTGCACCTACATGCTTCACACGATATTAGAAATCGTAGTATGTAATCATACATTTGAAGAAGATTTCAAAAATAAATAAATAAATAAAGACCTATGCAAAAGAGAGACTATAATGATAGCAAGCAAAAACTATAACGGTTTTAAAAGTGCAGAGTAGAGATGACAACAACTGAATCATCAACCATTAATAGGTTAAGTTAATGGTTTGCTTACCAAGTCGATGATTCAATTTCCAACAATTAGACCGGCCAATAAAAAAAGGAAAATAGTTGCATCGTCAACTAATTAACACAAGACATAGTTGCATCAATATGGTTCTTTCTAATGGTTTAGTTCAAACTATGAATCTAACACATATATATTGGCAAAATGCACAAGCGGAAAGTAGTTGCAAAAGGCACTTTACAAAATTGTTGCATCTAAACGTAATTAATACATTCATTATCCCCAAGGCAATATATATTGGTGAATACTATCATATTCACAAGGGGAAACGAACAACATACAATGGAACTTGGGGAAAGGAAAATGAAATCCATCTTGAGGCTTATTAAATTTACAAACAAAATGGAGCCCCTTTCGATCCCTGGAAGAGGGGGGAAAGAAAATACAGATGACAAGGACATTACAGTGACAAAAACAGGTATAATGACATCATAGCATCTTGATACTAGCCAGGTACAAAATAGTCCATTTTGTCAACAGGAAGATTCAGCACTGACGTGTCAGCCTAAAAAGAGTAGGGAAACTGTGGTTATTATCTTGCAAAATTTCCAACAAAAAAATAGTTACATACTCAGATTAAAAAAAAAGAAGAAAGTGTGTAGAAAAGGAATAATTTCATATGTTTCTTCCGTGAAAATATGCAGATGCAGTTTTACCCCTAGAAGTCGTACAATCTCCAACTCTCCAATGCACTTTCACATATAGGAAAAAAGAGAATCAATTATACTCTATAATCATATAGACTTGGCTTCCAAAATTAGATTCCTCCTCTTCTGTCGAGGACATGTCAGTACATACACACACATATTATGTATGAAACATCACGTAAAGAGTTACAAATCACAAAATCATTAAATATACTATGCTATATAATGATAAGATAAATTCAATAATAAATTATAAAATAGCAATAAAATTAAAAAGGTGTCAAATGAGAATTTTACTAGAGAATTTTGAAACGAGAAATACCTCTTCAAATGGAACGAACACAAAAGGTGTCAAACCCCTTCTATGAGAAATAGCAGGTACATCTGGGTCATGTGTTTCATCCTCTTCCCAACCTTCCACAAGTCCAAGCACACCATCTACGTGACTATTTACTTCATTTTCATTTACACCAGTTGTAACAAGTCTCGATAGATCAAGTCGATTGTTTGCCCCCGTAGTTGTACCTCTAAGCCTGAAAAAAAATGAGAAGCAAAAACTATTGATTTGAATAGGGGAATCTTTGGTTCAGCAAATATCAGTACCATTTTAGAACCAAAGAAATGTTCTCCTGCAGCATTTATCTCAAAAAGAAGCTAACTAGTCTCTTACCTAAGACGCATTGTTAGCACAGTAAGTCGCATGCCTGGGTATAAGAGAGCAGCTTCAACCTACAAGCTCATAATAAACCAACACATGATACATGGTGGACTATTTTGCTGAATTGATCAACAGATGGAATATTCTTTATTTCATGGGCCAGAAGAAAATGGGTTAGTGGATGCTATTATACAAACCTGATCTTCAGTTAACTTGTAGTCACCTCTGAACACACATTCAGCCTTGGAAGCATGATTCATGCACTTAGCCACCTCTTTAACTTTTTGTGAAGATATCTGTTTGATCATAAAGATTTCATTAGTAAGTGAATCAACGAAAAAACACAACATAGCAAATTATAGTTCACTTATCACCTTGTACAAGAACTTCCCACTTGGAAAAAATCTTAGGTAGCGATAGTAGCAAACCTACAAATTAACCAGAATGTAAATACAATATGAGGTGCATCAAAATAGTCCAAATTAGAATTAGGTTTCACTCAAGAATGATTCTCAGAGCAGTAATTACTTTGACTCGTGCAAAAGAGGATATTTTTCTATAACACAATTCTACTTTCAAATGCAGGGTGTCAAAGTTGATTCTTATGGATTCACCTCAGCTAACCACTGTGTCACTGAACTACCAGACAAAAAGGTATTAGGAAAAAGGATACAGCTACGGAAACACAAAAATTGGTTTTGGGGTCAGTTAAACTAAGAAGGAAATGACCAAACAAAGAAAACACTACACAAGAATATCATGTGACAAGCTATGGTAATATCTTACCACATGGACAGGATTTGTAACTTTCCACTCTGCTACCCCCGTACGAATATAGGTATTTCGGCTAACATAGAGACCTGAAATGGAAAGTTCAGAGTCCTTAACCGATTCAGCGTATAACATATGAACTAAGAAATAGCTAAAAGCGAGAATGACCAGAGCAGCTGAAAGTCAACAGTTTAGATGTCATGCTGCACCTATCAGTATTAAGTAAAATGTTATTTTCAGGAATATACAACAACTTTTATTCCTTTAATAGGAAGTGATATGATCTCCTTAAAGGACCTTGATGCTAAGAACATAAAATATAGCAGATCATGGACGGCCGCTACCTCTCATCAGATTCTCCATAAAAAGAAGATTATCTTCTCTTTAAAACTACAGAAATTTCAGAACCCAAGTCAGCAACCATAAAATTGCCATCATGATAACCAGAATTTGCTCAACCAACAAAATATAGTTAGATTCTCATTGACCAGAAAAAATATATAAATGGTGCCCTACCATTCCGAGATATCATTTGATAAATTATCCTTTGCCTCACAACAACAGTTCACCTTCGATCTATATGATATGTGTAACTGAGGGAGAACATAAAATATTTTTAAAAAAATGAAATTATTACCATCATTTCGAATTCTTGGTCTCTGGACCCACATTTTCCTCCAAGAACCATTGTACAAGCTTCGGACGATTATGTAATTTGCTTCTGCTCCATAACTCTACGAGGGTTGATGGGCAATGTGCATAACATATTAAAATCATGAGTAAACAAAAGCACTATAAAGTATATACGAATCGAGATGTACCTGCCAAATCTTTAGGCAGATATTTTGCCACAATATCGGATTACGAACAGTATATCTCCATTTGCGACAAACACATGCTGCTCTTCCCAAAGTGTATGGCCTCATGCGTGCAAATACCTAATTTTAAAGACATAAGCTATCAATCCAGAACTTCACATTCTGAGTTCAAGCAAATATTTCTAGAATGGCACTTAATTAGTTTTGAATAGAAAATTCTGATATCATAACTTCACATCCTTAGTTAAAGGAATTATTTCTATAAAAAAATTAAATAAGTTTAAAATAATTAAGAAATGTGGCTAAAGTTCATGCAACTATACATACCAAAACAAGTGAAATGGAATGATGCAAAATAGCACGTCCATGTTAGTTAATTCATTGAGATGTGAACACTAATACAATGGTATACAGATCCTTATCACCCCACTAACTATATACCAAAACAAGTGAATAAAATGATGCCAAATAGTAATTCTGTCAAAATGATTCATTGAGATGTAAACACTAATACAACGGTATGAAGATCCTTATCACATTATAAATTAAACATCGCTAGCAATGGAATTAATATAACATTATACCTCATAAATCAAAACCTAAAATCCAATATGTGCATGCTACGTAAGAATTTAAGAACCATAAACTACAAGACAGCATCATATATTTTGCCACTCATACAATTTGCCCATTTTAGACAATGAATGAAAAATGTACCTCAAAGAGCAATTCATCTGGCAAACAACGATGAATTAGAGCAGGGTCAACGTATGGTTTACTGCTTGAACTTCCAAAGGGAGCAACAGGTCTGACCCTATTGCCATAAAGATCTGATCAGAGAACCAAATACATGGACTAATTAGAGCAAACAACGTGTTGAAGCATCACTTGCAAGTACCAAGAAACGGAATGGATAATGAAGTTCACTATTGGTAGAAACTAAATCTAAGCATACTTAGCCAAGGTCTATCTGTTCCCATGAATTCCACAGTTCTCAGGTGAGAGAATCGATTATGTTCTGAAGGAACTGATATAGAGATGTCTGCAAAATATCATCATAATTAAGGATAGAAGACAAGTTATAACTTGTACAATATATATTCACCTTGTTATGGAGAAAATAAAGATTCATATGAATGGTACAACAACAAGAAGCACCATTTATTTTCAAATTGTTTGATTTTTGCTTTCATGGACATTTCTAGCAAGTAATTTTGCTGTTATAATGCTTGCAGGTCTTTGTAGCGTTGGACTGCTGACACTTGACTCACATCATCTATCATGGACATTTGATTACCCTAATATGCCCACAATATCCTACCTATGTGGTTTTCAAGGTTCTAAAATTCACTAGGCGCTAGTCGAACACCAAACCAGCGCTTAGCGCCTAGGCTGCCTAGGCGGGGACTAGGCGCTGCTAAGCGGATTCCTTGGTATCGACGTAAATTACATAATAAATCACATTTTATATTTCCAACACAATAACATCAAATTTAAAATGAGTTCAAAATTACAAAACTAATAAAATATCACAAATTTATTCTACTTCTCCATAATTTTTAACAACTTATTCTTCATAGGACACAAATTCAATATCATCATCGGACACAAACTAAGGTTACATTTTAGTTTTTTTTAATTGGACTTTAAATTTAAAAGTCCAAATTAAAAAAAAAACATAAAAACCCTGCACTATTTCTGAGCCGCCTAGACAATTCAACCGATTAGTCGGCACCTAGGGCCTCCTAATCCCGCCAAAGCCGCCTAGACTGGCCGACTAGCATGTTTTTGGTGTGGCTGACTAGCTCCTAGTGCCTAGACGGCCACCTAGGCTGATTTTTAGAACACTAGTGATTTTACCTCATTTGGCCATAATAACTTCCGGTGGATATATTTTTTTTTCAGTTGTGGAGCGTTTCATCCATAAATAAACATCGAAGATTTGACCTTACAATTATCCTAAATATTTCATTTAATCAATAAGCACACAACCACTAGTATCATCTTATTTCTGTAAACTTAACCTCCCAATTTCTACTTTCCTAATTTGTAATAAATCTACCATTTAAAATATCTTGAACCCTAAGACCAATAATTGTTAATGTTGGAACATTGCAGGAAATGATGATGAGAACATAAGGTCTAAATTTGTAATGTTAGGAAGAATTAACTAATTTCTTCTATGCTTAACAACACAATTTTAGTTTGTTAATAACTTAAACTAAAATGCAATTTAAAATAGATGTCCTTTAATCATACTTTGCAAATAGACCTAAAGAAGTACATTATCGTGCGGCAAATTCTAAGAGAAAAAGTTGGTTTACTCTCAGAGACATCTTGCCGCAAAGAATAAGTGGCAAAATCTAAAAATATTCCTTTGATCACCTCTTGAACCTAAATTTCAAACTCTAGAGCATATAAACTACAAATAAAGCTCAACGAGGAGCAACTTTAAATTTTTTATTCACTGCCACCTAAACAGGCCAATAACAATTCTCTGAGGAACTCACACCATGTAGTTAAATTTGCTATTGATTGATAACTAAAGAGACCAATAATCATCCTGAAACAAGAAACATATATAATAAACTCACAACAGTTAATTTTAAAACAACGATACAAAAGACATTGCAAAAAACTACAGTGAAATCATCCTGGGTAATTGAACAAGAACAAAAAAACAAAAAAAAAAATGCACAACGAAATTTATATACTCGTTCTAACTCTTCTGGAGGTAATCAAATCCCCAATAAAAAATTTAATTCAAAAAAGATAGCATAAATCAAATAAGATAACATTAACGACGCGCATCTATAGAAGCATAAGAAAGTAAAACAAAATCCGCAGAACACCATGGTCGAGTGCTTTTTCCTCCGGGAGCATCTCCAATCGTCAAAAGCGCGCAAAAGGGGGAGAATTCGTAGTAGAAAACTCACCCGAAGCCATCAGCGATCGAGAGAGCGGTTCTAGGTCGAAGAATGGAAGGTCCAAGAGGAGAGAGGACCTCCTCCCCCGCAAGAACACGTCGTTTATGACTCGAAGCTAAAATCTCGACCATCTGCCTTGATATGCACGGCTGTGATTCATGGATAGTAATGTCGATCGTCCCTTTGATCCGGGTCCGACAGTATGTCCAGAAACATCCGTCGAATTTAATGTTATCACAGAGCCTGCCAGCCACATCTGTAAACGGATCCACTATCAACATTTTACCAAGTTATCATGTGAACCCGATCCGACTTGGGTCTACTTTAACGCCAGATAACTTATCATTTACTGAGAAATTTTACTTGCACAATACATTTGGGTAACATCCCTGTGCGACACTCATGCGTAAAGGCGGAAGGTCGCCCTCTATGAATGGAGTATACTATTGCACGTGAGAGTCGCACAGAGATCGCGCACACGGATTGTGCAGGTAAAATTTTCAATCATTTACTGTCTCTATTCTTTCTTGTGTCATTTGGCAGTGTACTCAAGCGGAGCCAAGTTATTTGGTTGAAATTATCCAAAGTGCTCCTCTTTTAAACATTATGAACCAGTATTAGGGATAGCAATTTGAGGAATTCGATATCTGATCCGGACAGCATGGATATTCGAGTAATTAGATATGGACGTGGGTTTAATAGAATCTTACTCATATCCAACTTGAATATTTGATTAAATTATATATATAATAAAAATATGTAAAATCTATTAATTATTTTAATATGTTTTTATTGAATATGATTAAATTAGGAGGAAGTAATAGATGGTTCATCTAGTTTTTTTTTTAATTGCAGTTTTTAGAAAGATGTTAATTCTACTATGGTTTGTTGAATAACACTAGCTAAATTAAATGAAGAGAAATATTAGTATCCTCTTATGGTTATAGATATAGAGATGGATATTGGATCCCCAATGGGTATAGAAATAAGGATGAAAGCTGAAAATCTAATGTAGAGGAGATGGAGATAAGGATAAATTTAATAAATAGGAATATAGAATATAAAATCAAATCCAAATCTAATCTATTACAATCCCTAACTAACACCTCACCTAACTAACAATCTCAATTTAGTGGTTGAGTTTCTTAACTCAGGCGGAAAATATATTATTAACCTAATAAGAGTTGACTCGCTAACGGATGAATTTTTTAGGATTTAGTCATAATAAAGCTCTCCCAAAAATCACTATTTATCTGTCAAATAATATTTCATACACCTACAATCAAACAATATTAGTATTCCATATGCCCAAAAGTCACTTTTTACCCATCCAAAATCTTAGACTGTTTTATTACCCATCTTTTTCTAATATTCTTAAGCCAACAGAGAACCTTCCCTCTTTCTTCTCCAGTCAAAAGATTTTATGTTCCAACGTGGGTGTCTTAATTTTTTTTCAGATTTTTACCAAATCACGCACTTAAGAATGCGTATTTACCAAATCGCACATCACAGTTTCGTAATTACCAAATGGCGCATGTACAATTATCCAATTCCCCTTTTACCCCTCCTGCCACTTGCCTCTACCATTGTTCGTTTTCCAATACATTCCGAACCACAATAAAGTCAAATAAAATAAAAAATAATAATAAATATGGCTCGAATGGAGAAGGACACTAATCATTTACGTTGCTGCTTTTTTTTTTGCTCGTTCAAGCTGCGAAAGGTGCGACCTCCCTTCCCTCACTCAGCTCGTCAAAGAT
>JBAMIB010000002.1:2067759-2080265 GCA_037177415.1 Kaempferia rotunda
TTTTGTCTTCTTTCTTGTTAGTTTTTGTTTGTATTTGTATTCCGCTGTGCGACTAACCTCGTAGGAAGAAGATAACCGCTCTAGCCGTACGCAAAGGTCCTAACAACTACGACTTCCTGCCTAATGTTTAGTCTTCTTGATTGGGACATGGGAGCCTCCACTTCCTTTGTTCGATGTCAATATTCTATCCACATGATTCGATTGGATCATGACTCTTATGCACATTCGGCTGTTAGTCTTTCTGGTCGTCCGGGCTCTAATATAAGCTCTCATGGTTTTGCTCTTGGGTTATACCCAAAATGTCTCATACCATTGAAAATATCTTTCTCTTATAAACTCATGATCTTTCCATGTGTTTTCAACGTGAGATTGTGTTTGTAACCTTCCAGCCCCAACAGTTGTGTTAATGCATTGGTTGGAGATCTTGAATATAGTGTCTTGGTTTTTCAAGTGTGTTGTATTTTAGTATAATGGTGTAATAGAATGTATTGTTTGAAAAGACATTATGAGACCGATGTTTTTGCAAGGAGGGGGATGATATATAATTTAGCATATGAGAATGACACTGCTTAAATAACACAACTAAGAATGAATGGCAATAGTTTTGCAAAGTTGTGTTGTATGCTCGAAAGTGAAGGGAGCTTGAAAGGAACAAGACATATGGAGATAGATGAACAAGTAGCATGTCAAAAATAGAACTATCCAATTTCGATTCAAAAGTTCTGGTGAAACAATTATTGGGTGAAGATATTTGACAGAGTAATCTTGCTTTGGAGCGACACAAAGCGACAAAAAAAAATAATTATTGGGTGAAGAGATTTGAGCGATAGATCTTGTAGGCTTTGTGATCATTTCTTTGGACAGGTTAAACTTGTAATTTCTTGGACATGCTTAAGTGGTAAGATAAACTTTGTTTTTTATACAATAGAATCTCAAGTTTTTGCATCAAGTTCCTTAAATCTGCTACAACTGAGTATTGCTTAAAGCTGCTAGAACAGTATCTCAAGTTTCTTAACTCACTTGGTTTGATCCAAAGAAAGTGACTCATTTGATATGGGTTAATTTTGTTCGATTCAGTAAAATTTAATTTGATTTAGTTTAGTCCGGTATTTTTCTATTTGATTAAATTTTGTCTGGTTTAATTCAATGTTATTTAATTTAGTCCGGTTTAATTTGATTTAATTGAAAGGAAGAATAAAATTACTTAATTTAGTTATAAGGATATTTTTATTATTTTATAATAATATAAATTACATTCCTTATAAAATAATAGACGCCAAATAACCCTTGTAATCAAATATTACATACATATTAAATATCTTTTGATCAAATATAGTAATGTGATATTGATTACATTATATTATATTATATTATAAATTTTATTACATTACAAATTTATTACATTATCCCTAATCAAACATAGCCTAAAAGCAATTGATGAAGGAGAGTAAATTGAATTCATATGGTATCCCATCTCGGTTTTCCATAGTTCAACATTATAATAAGGAAAAGAACATCAACTAGGCGCTAAATGTGAATTCGACTAGTTTGGATCTAAAAATTCAGCCTTAGTGGCACCAAGGTGTGAAACAAATGAGCCATATGTTGGCATTTAATGTATTTCAAAAGCATGTGAGACTAAACAAATTAAATGTGGAATATTGACTTATAAGATGAGTGAGAATGAGAACTGTCTTAAGTACAAGAATATACAAATCTTCTGTAAAGAAAGAAAACAGCTAGGGAAACAATCTGTAGCTTCTTTACATGAATGAAAAGAGTCCAAAATGGTGGTCAAATCAAATGCTACATTCACTGTACTAGACCTCAAACCAAGAAACTTCTTTACATGAAGATATCATTAGAGTGGTCAAACGTTATATTTGGGTTACACTTACACAAGTACTCTCTGAGAAGTACAAAAGTGTATTGCACTTGCAGGAATCAACATAACAGCAGGTTGATTAGATAGTAGTACACTTTTCAACATAACAGCTACGTTCAGAACATTCTATATATGCCGTGCTTTATATTTTGACTATATTTTCCTTTGCATAAACACTGAATGAATTTAAAGATGATTCTTTTCTTAATAATTTTGCTGAACGTGTCTATCAACAACTTGATCAATAATGTTTGTATTAATTTTGGTACAATGGATGACAACGGACTTGGATGTATTTGCTCCACCAAAGTATTATTGAAATACGAACCCTTGTTGATGCAACTCAAAGGAAGCAACTAAAAGCATATGCTTTGCCACATTAAACACATTTACATTGAATTAAAAAAATGATAGAAGATTATATATCACAGAAAATGAATCCAAAGCCCTACATCTCAACCTTATAGTTACAAGTTCGAATTTAATAATAGCATGGCGCAGTGGAACATGGTGCAACCTAAGCCATCCATAGATTGGCTCCTGTTTCAAAAATAGAAATCGTTGGTAATTATAAACTGCTCTCGATGCGATACCTGCTCTCAGCGTTCATATGGGTTCCGGAAAGTTTTGAGCAGTTGGGGGATGTCATGAGCAAGCATATCGTCCACAGCCTGCACCATTTTGGGTTTCAGCTTCTCAAACTTATCGATGTTGTAGCCGCTCAAAACTTCTTTAAAGTGCTCCACGTCGGGGAAATCCCCGCCTGGGAGATGATACTCCCTCTGAACCTGTTCCAAGCAGCTGACAGAATGTAAGCATAGTTTTGACATTTTCACAATCAATTTGAAATAAAATAGAAAGCAACCTTGTCAATTTTTGTTTTCAGAAGTAATCTGCTAGACCAGCCAAATATTGGGAATAATAGCCTCAATTAGGTGTCCAATAAATTCTATTTTAAAGTTTTTAAAGTGATAGATTCAACCACATATTAGGCATAATAGGTTCGATTATGATGGAAAGTAATATGATTTTACAAGGATGATAAGGCGAACTTGTGGATTTTTCAATAAAGCTGCATTCCAGAGACCTAGAAGACGCTTTGGGTTCAATTTTGATGAGACTGGAGACTAAAAGACCCCATTTCCCTGTAGAGAAGTTTTTAGTATCTGAGCAACATGTGAGTTTTTTATCGTACTAGGACTCTGATAAATACCTAAATTGACCTGAACTGGAGTTTTGGATAAATCATTCCTAAAATTTGAACCTTCGGGTGTGGCTATGAATTTCAAGGATACACGAAATATTACATTTTGGGCTCTTTTTTTTTTTTTTGTATAATCTTGCAAAAAGCACTAGGAAACAATTTTTAAATTAAATGAAATTCGGGGAAAAATACCTTAGCAAACTGGTCCTCGAGATTATCAATGAGTTTTTGTTGAGCCTTTGCCTTGCCTAGCATCGCTGGCATCTCATTTTTAAGGTGACTAATGATATAAGCATGAATTTTTGCTGCTCTAGCTCTCTTAACGAATTCATTGATCTGCAATCAATGAAAATGTCTGAAAGAAATTAGACGATAAAGTGCGATATAAAAGGAGATACGAAATTTGATTGAATTACCTTACGATCGCAAGCCTTCTTAGGAATATCTTTCAAATCAGAAAGGAGGTCATCCTGTTCTTTCTCAAACAGCTCCTTCCCAAGTGGACCAACCGCTGCCTCGTTTATGGGTTTATCATTGAACGAACTGTTTAAACATATTCAACAACATATGTACTCGTTTATTTATCAAATCACAATTTTACAAATTCTGGCCTCATTAAACCGCTACTGTATCAAAATCTTGAAAGTGTAATAATGAAAAGGATGGCATACCCGATGTATACACGCATTACTTCAGGAGTATTTAGAACTTTTCCGAGTGACCACATCAATGCACCATAAACTCTCATAAGCTGCGAGGATATATGTGTGCTATGAGTATACCGTTAGCTGATTCAAAGATATTGAAACCGGTTCACCTGTTGAGTGTCAACTTGATCCGCTTTATTCAGGACCACACGTATTTTGTCGTCATGGCCACGAAGAGAGGCAATAACACGTTTGAACTCATCACTGATGTCGAGCTTATGTGGATCGAACAAAAGCAAAATAAGATCACATTTCGATGCGAACCATGAAGTAACACCGGTGAAGTCATAACTGCGTTGAGTTCGTTGTTTTTCTCCAGAAAGCACGCCAGGAGTATCGACAAACGCTAAGTGTTCCAGCAGCTTCAGAAGTACTTTTAATCACCATGTAAAATTTTTCAATACAAACATTAAAAAAAAAAATGAGAATATACCGAATTTGGCATTTGTGAGCACTCGAACTTTGATAAAAATGCAGATCCAAACGTTGTAAGACCATTGAAAGGCATATCCGCTTGTACAGCAATAGTATTCCCCGGAACAGTCCTTTCATCAGGTCCGGACTGAAAAAACAAAAGTAGTTAAATAACTGCACGGTACATAGTGAAGAGAAGCAGAAAATGAATAAAGCTCCAATATCGAATTTGGCAAACTAGCAGAAAGAAACAATGCTCGATGATGATGACAATAGTGGAAAGAGACACAGCAAATGAAAAAGGAAATTATCTTCTAGTAAAGCTCCAAAACTATGTTTAATGTGAAAACAATGTTTCCACGTCATGAAGGTCCAAGATCCTTCATCTAGTTAAGAAAAATATCAACCCTCTGCATAGCTAGTTTGCTCAAAATAAAGAAAAAGAAAATATGCCAAGCTCATATTTAGTAAAAGAAAATAAGTCAAGGAAGCAGATCCTCTACTCTTGAAGAATGTAAAAAAATAAAAAGTATTAACCATCCTTATTGCTAGGATACACAATAAATTTAGTGTACTTGAACGATTGTGCAAATGCCTCAGATTGGATCAACTATAGCATTCCCATTGGAGATGGAATGAACCATGGAGACTAAAAGACTAAGAAAATAAATAAAGTATTTGACACATTATCAACTAAAATAGCATACCCATTTCTATGTTATTGTTAGGCCATCTAATGGTTTGCACATTTTGAAGAAAACAGGAGACACGACAAAGATTTTTCTTATACAAAATCCTTCTCTCGTGAAGAAAATGATTAACGTTAGCTAATTTGCTCGAAATAAAGAAAAGAAAAGAATACAAGATCATCAGTAGTAAAAAGAAAGATATTGCATACCATTATCACAACAAATCGGTCAGTGGTTGGTTCTGGACCGATATGAGCACCTGAAAGAAAAAGAGCCAAAAAATATAATGAAAGTTTTGCTTAGTTTGAAAAATCTGACAAATATAGAAAACATCAGTCACAGTGACAAATAAGGACCTGGATAACTTGACTTCAGTAAATGTTTAATGAATGTTGTTTTTCCAGTGGAATATTGGCCCAGGAGCATGATCATCGGCTTAGCATCAAAATCACTGTTTGTCTGCGAGGCATTCAGTATGTATTTGGAATCAGAATTAAGTGGAAAACATTCAAAGAAAAGGCTGACACATTGATACATTTATTATTTCACATTATTAATGAAGGCCTGATAAGTACAAGTAAAAAGTGGAGAATGATCGAGTAGAGCGCAGACATACCAACAAAGGACAGGCAAAATCATTGAAACGATAGGCAACTTCAAGAGGTTTCAGCTTTTCGAGGTATAGCCTCTTCAATCCATCAACAATTGAAGTAACTGAGCTCAATGGTATCTGATTCAAAGGGAAATATATACTTTTAGAATAATTAACAGAAAGAAAACAATTAGTGACATGGGGAAATTAAATAAAAATAAAATTGCATTATTTAAAAAGGAAACTATTTAGGTATATAAAGATTCATTCTTATTAGAAGCTTGCCAAACAAATAATATAAAATTGATGAACATAGACAGGAGGAAATGAAACACAGAAAGCTCAACCAATCAAGCAAATTTTGAATTAATCATATATGAAACCAATGAAATTACACCAGCCTCTGCATATTCACAGATCCAAATCTAAACAATGCTTAGTGTAGCCAAGGGGTAGGTAGGCAAATCTTATGCCAAAGCTTATTTGCTATAAGTGTTATAAGATATTGAAAGGGAACCAAGAAGACAGACTGGCATCGTATGAAATAATCAACGTCCTACAAATGTATTTGCACGAATTCAGTTTAAAAGAAGAGCATGAAAATATTTTTCGACAAACAATTGAAAAATAATAATAATAAAAAATAAAGAAGTTATTATGGTCTCAAAGGTGTTAATTAATCATTTGGGTTCTATTTCATAAGTGTTTTTCATGATTAATCTCTTGAAGAACTCTTACACTTGTTTGCTACGTATGTTATGGGAATTAAAAGTTAATTTCGAAAAAAAAAAAAATCCAAGCATCATCCGTCAAGAGAAAGACAAAGAAGAATAAACCTGCATAAAAAGGGGGAAATAATAGACTTTATAATTCAATAGATGTCGAGAAATAGCCATTTGAAATATGATATACCAATGCTCTATGCATTTAAAGTATTTACTATTTGCATTAAAACGACAATGGAAAAATATTGTGCTCAAGAAAAATGAGGCACATACAAAAGCTATGAGGAGATAGAATACCGTTTTTGCTGATTTGGAGCCGAACCACTGTAATGTTGGTTTTTGTGTCTGAATATTCACTACAGAAGAGACCAACAATGTTACATTGTTTTGGTGCTAGAAATTCCAGCGCAGCATACACAATAAGTTCCTTACCCGATGGCTCTGGTTCAGTTTTCACTGATGAAACCTTACTTCTCTGAGAGAAAAAATGCCAGAAAGTTAAACTTGGCAGAAAAAAGTTTATATCTGAAGTTTTAAAATAATATGGAATTTTAGGATACTTACAGAAAGTAAATTTTCAAGGCCTTCCATAAGTGGAGGATTCAATTTGTCCAAATCTGCAAGAGTGGTGATGGAAAGAAAGTGATGTGTGATTTAGAAGCATTGAAAGTTTGCTATTTGTGTTTTCAAAAAATAAATTAACAGATTACCCGCATGAGAAAGTGTATTTTGGTTAATCTCATTGCCTGCTTGAGCTAACGCCACAAGCTGTTCAAATCAAAAGATCAGACATAGCATAATGAAAGAAATCACACCCCTGCTAGATCGGACTAAATATAACTAACTGATTAACGAAGAAAGAAGACCTGCATTGCTGAAACAAACTCTTTGAAGCCCAGATAACCTCGCCGTTTAGAGTCTGCAATGGCCCATACCTTCAAACCAAGCGGTATAGAGAGACTCACTTAGCAACTTAGATCTCTTTAGACAGAGGAAAAAAAATCCAAGGCATAGATTCACCAATAGTCAACAAGAAAGGGGAAGATAATAAACTAAATCGAAGAAATCTCAACACGAGAAAAACAACACGCGACTTCAACTCTATATTCAAATCCAAATGATCAAAATAGGAAGGATGCCATTATAGATTCAGATACAGCAGATAGCAATTTTTCCTCGAGTTCAAGTCAGTAAATACTATTATGGATTTAAACATAGCAGTTGGCAACTTTTTCCGTAAGTTCAATTAAGAAGAATATTCTTCAAAAACAAAATATGCAACAGAAGCCTGAAATTACTATTATCAGATTCGGTAAATGCAATAAATATGATCAAAAAATATATATATAATAATCACTAAAAAACTTCAGCAGCGGCCAACTGAACCCGATCTACCTGCTTAAGATCGGCGCGAGACAAATTGGACATGGCGAAGAAGGCGATGGCGTCATTTCCCGTGATGCGTCCATCCCCGTCTTTCAAAAACATGATTGAAATCTCAAAATGATTTCGTGGATAGAGAGAGGTGTAAAGGGGGGAAAAAGTATCCGCAAGCGGAGGTGAACCTGAATCCGCGAGGGAGAACCATTCCTGGTATATCTTGGTGTGATGTTTCCTCATAGGTAAGGAATCGATATCCATGTTGAACGCCGGCAAAGGATCGATTGAGAACTGGAGACGGCGGCGAAGAATGGGAGTTCGAGGCAGAAAGGGAAGAGTGGAGCGTTTCGAGTTCGGCTTGCGTTCTTATCGTGAAGGAGCGGGAAGCGGAAGGATCCTTTCCATGTACCAATATCGAAAAAATTGTAATCTTCAATTGATCGAATCACGAACACCGTCCGATTATTGATGAATATCTAACTTTAACAAACCAATTCAAACTTTTACCGGAGGGCAGCCTAAGAGTAGATACCGAGAGAGGAGTACACTGACGCAGGTGGGTGAGTTGGCGGATCGTACGCAAGAGTGGGACACCAAAGAGGCCCACATTGTTGACGAATTACGTCGATGGTGTTATGACGAGTAAATTGTTCGGATCTTGAATAACGGCTCCATAAAATCGACATTTGAAATTTCAAATTTGAATTCGGCCGGCCCCACTGCGTTAGTGGTGACAAAATAATTGTAACATTATAGCAATGGTAAAAAGGGTAATTATATATGCGATGAGAAGTAAATCATCAAATTACGGGGAGTTTTTTTTTCAATGGTGACAAAATATGAAATTACATTTTAATTTGAAATTATGGATTATATGGGAATTAATTTCACACTAAATTAAATAAATTGAATTCGATGATTGCATTCTAAAGTGAATAATCATATTTTTGAAAATAAAATTAATAATTCAAAATCTAATTTTTCTAAGCGAGTATAAAAAATAAGATGAAGATCCATTTTAATATATTCAAAATTTAATTCGATTGACCCTAACTAACAATAGTTATCACTATAGATGAGATATAAATACACTAAGGTTGTGTTCGTACGATGGATTAGGATAGGATTATGAGTTAATCTCATATTTGACTAACTTTTAAAAAAGTCAATGATAATTGAAAGGCTGACTGTAAGGATAATTAATCACATCTCCAAGAAGGTATTAATAATCTCAACTTGAATAATAACCTTGAAAATCAATTAAAAGGATCTTATTATCCTTTGCCCTACAATAAAAACTTAACAATTACTAATACTAAGAGTATTTTAGTTATTTAATTAATAATTCATACTTTTACCGTTATCATAAAAATCTTACCAAACAAAAACAATATTATCATATATTACTAAATATCTTCATTTGAAACATTACTATCATATAAATTTATAATCCTTCAATAATTCTATCACAACCAAAAGTTAAAATATTTGAACGATTACTTATATCGAATTATACAGTACTGTCTTTTTTCTTTTCTCGAACTTTTTCTTATTTTTCCTCCTTCAACCCCTCCCTTTTCCCCCTCTTTTAATTATCTTTTATCTAAAAAATTATGGGTATTTGATAATTGGGTTTAGGATGTTGTAATAGAAATGAAATCTATTTCAAATCAGAATTAATATATAGTTTTATATCCCTAATTTAATACACGCCTCTTAAGTTACCGTGAAACAAAATATGGATTAATAATGACTCTCCATATTTAGAAATTATAAATCTTATATTTAATCAATTCTAATCATACCCCTAATCAACCATATTAAACAGTATATTAACAACTTTTTAAAAATATAAATCTAATCCTACAAACGCAGCCTTGTTATCAGTGGCGGCCGTCGCCGCTCCTACTTCTGCACCAACGAGCGAAGGAAGTAGCATCACCGCCGGCAATGGCTCCACCATCACAGGAGGTGCAAACGGGAGTGGCCAAGGGAAAAGGCTGAGGAAAGAGTTTCCCAGAACGGATCTCGGCGATCTCCACGGTGAGCCGGTGGTTCTCTGCACGAAGCTTCTCGCAACACCGCTTCATGTACTTGCACTCCATTTGCGCATGCTTAAGCTTCGTCATATTCATTAATTGATCAACCGATCAAATTCTTTTATCTCCGACTTGTTCTTCGAGCTTTAACAAACGATGCAAATTAGCATTTTTTTTTTTTTGGCATCACCTGGCTCTTCTGTTCTGGAACCAGATTTCTACCTATCGAGGACGAAGGTTGAGTTGCTTCGCCAGCGCCGTCCTCTCCTCCTGAAACAGATAACAACAAAGATTGAATTTTGATGCTCTGTTCGTGATTTTTATACTGGATTATGTTCATCCTCACCCAACCGAGAGTGTTGTGGAGATTGAAGCTTTGTTTAAGTTGCGCCGACTGCTGCGCGCTGAGGCGTAGCTTCTTCGTCTTTTTCTCTGGCGACTTCTCCTCCTGTGTTCCGTCCGCCGAAGGAACCAGGTTCACGTTAAAATAATAATAAATTAATATATCAGAACATAACTAAAATAAATAAAATTACCACTACCATGACCATATAATGTGAGTGCAAATATGATCTTGCACTTTTTTCATGAAAGTTACACCTTCAATGAATAGAAAAAGCTGATTCTAATGCATTAATAGTGATAGGAATAGCTAAAACATGACATGCATGTGCAAGATATGGATACAGATGCTTTTACGTGTTTCTTAGTGATTCTCTTATTTTTTTGGAAGAGTAAAAAATAATATTTTATTTCTATATCTCCACGGAAGGTGAGCATCATGTCATGACCTCAGCTACTTATGAGATAGTTTGGTTTGCGTTAGTTACTTGTAAATATGGATATATCTCTTTATAAACTTACTCTGTTATATTGTGATAATCATAATGTTATTCAGATTACGTGTAATATAGTTTTTCATGAGAGAACGAAGCATATTGAGATTGATTATCATTTCACTTGTTATCATTTACAGATTGGTACTATCACGCTGTCTTTGTTCCTTTCTCACTGCAGATATAGCAGATATGTTTACCTAGACTTATTCCGCTTTGCGCTTCCATTTTTTATCGGACAAACTCTCAGTGCTTCTAGCTGTAGACTTAGTATTTTTTCCTTAGACTTAACATTTTTTTTTCTTTTTCAATTTAGTGTTTAAGTTTTTTATATATGATTTTTTACTTTATTTCTCATGTACTTAATTTTTTATTTAATAATAGGGTTATTTTTTTTTCTTTTCTTAATTTTTATAATTACGTTTATCTTAGGTATCTCTAAGTTATGTGAAGAAGATAAATTATAAAGTAACTTATAACCGTCCTTCAAATCAACAAAGAAGGGAAAGGAAATTTATTTTCCCGAGTCCATACATCCGTCAGAATTCAAGATTACTTCCATCACTAAGTAATGATGTTTCCCTGCCTCCAAACACAAGTGATTTTTCTCTTCCCCACTTTAAATTGCAATATTTTTTCTCAGTAGAAGACACAAATCGCTATGTTCCACTTTTCAATATACCGTGGAGAAATTTCAGTTCACCCTCTAAAGTTTTCATTTAAAAAAAATACTATAAAAACATATTAATAAAATATCCCCAAGAGCTTTCAAAATTTGATTTATATATTATTATTTAAATTAGTTCTACATTTATATCTAGATAAACTTGATTTCTTCATCAAACATGTCATGTTGTGTATAATGATAGCTCCCATGAATAGCTTATTAAGAAGATTGGTAATGACTTCGAGGATTTCCAACTGAATTAAAGTGTAAATTCAATGTAAATATGTTACTATTCAATCAATAATCTATATTATTTAATAATTAATTCTCAATTGATTTGGTGAATTTTAAATTAAAGTACGTTAATATTTTTTTTACACCAAAAAAATAATTTTAAAATTTATTACTAGTTTCAACTCCTTATCCTTTTCTTTCGTTGATATTGATATCTTTACATTTTTTTTAAAAGCCGTTTTTTTTTATGTTAAAATTTAATTTACCTGCTATATGAATTTATAATACAATATGTGTGTTTTGTTTGAAAATATAATTTATAAAAAATTATGTTAACATTTTTATAGAATAAATCAAACTAACATTAAATAAGGCTGTTTAATTATTTGACAGTAAATATTCATTTTATAAATTTTATATGTATATTCATTTTATAAATTTTATATGTATATTCATGTATTTATACTTGCAATGTATATACGTAATCGCTAATAATTAATGAAACATTAGTGGTCTACTTTAGCAAAACTTTAAGTGCTCTTCCTAATTAAAGGTTCGAACTTTTGAATTTGCACTTGTATATATCAAACCAAAAGTAACAAAAGAGTTGCATTCATTCATAAATATATTTTAGGTGGTGTTTAGTTTGATAGACAAGAATGAAAATGAGAATAAGTTTAATAGTAGACTGGAATGAGAATGAGTTTAGCGATTTCAATACTGCTGTTTGGTTTATAAGCTCTAATTAAGTATGATTACATTTTTCAAAATTATTATTATTTTTAGTTTTCTCTCCCCTTTTTTCGCTTTAATTATCTATTTGAATTTTTTTGTTTTTCCTAATTTTATAGTTTTTTTTCATTTAAATTTTTCAAAATTTTAAATTTTTAAAATTTATATTTTAATTTTGTTTTTTTATTTTAAATTATGTATATTTTTTTAAAATTTTTAAAGTTTTTAAGGAGAAATGAGAATGGTAATGGAAATGAAATCTACCCATTTTATATGGGCTTGATGATTTCCATAAATTTGAAAATTATTCCCAAATTATCATTGTCAAACTCACAATTCAAACACTATCATTTAATATCATTCAATTCCCTCATTAATAAACTCATCAACGAAACGCCACCT
>JBAMIB010000002.1:2086457-2100015 GCA_037177415.1 Kaempferia rotunda
ATCGCCTCATCAACGTCTCAGACCAGCGCTCACCAGGCCTGGAGAGGCTCCTCCCAGCAGGGTCCTGAAATTTGCCCAAGTACTCATGGTGAAGATAAGGTTCCCGCTCCCTCATCGCATCCTCCGAGAAGTACTCCCCACCTTTGATCAACCGCTCCATGTAGGCCCTCCGGCGGTTCTTGACCGCCACCGACTTCGCCCGTGCGTCCTCCGCAGAGGGGTTCCGGCGGCGACGGAGGCGGTCGAGGTGCCACTCCACCTCGTAATCCTGCTTCAACTTGTCGAACTCGAGGATCTCGTCGGGCGTGAGCTCGGCGCCGTACCGCTCTGAAAGGGCGAAAACTAGGGTTACGGATCGCCAGCACAAATAAGCGAAAGGAATAGGCGGGCGATGTGATGATTAACATACCGAGGAAGATAGAGGCATCGCGAGAGAGGAGGTCGAGGAGGGCGGACTTGCGTTGAGCCGGACCGGGGATCTGCCGGTGCATGGCGCCGGGGAAGTAGAGGCCGTCGAGGGAAGCGAGGCGCTCGGAGATGCCCTCCATGGCCGAGCGCTCCATGGCGGTATAGTTTGCTGGCGAGGTGGTCCCTGCTTATGTAGCAGTGTGAGTCGGCGATGGTGCTCGGAGATTGACAAACGGCGGCCGTTTGACGCTCTTATTATACTCCTCCGGTAGGAGCAGTGGGTTGGACTGGACCAGGTGGACCGGGTCGGGCCCTCAAAATGGTTCGGATCCGATAGTAACTTTTAAAAATCCGAATCCAACCATTTGATGCCACTCAAAAATACAATTTTTTATGGCCACAAAAAATGATTCACACAGGGTAGTATTTTTTAAATTGAATTAATAAATATATAATTATATATATTTCTGATTAGATTTGATTTTTTTTTAAATTATATCGTGCAATATTTCATTTTGTGAAGAACAACTGGCGATTGGTGTGCGATTTGAATTTCGTAACGTATCCAATTACTGACGTGGAATTTGAATCATTGGCTGCCATGACGCGGGTGCTTGTTCAGGATTGGCTGCACTAGCACCTTCCACATGGGACTCTTTTCACGGGAAGAATTCGGGTCAAGATTGTCGAACCACCATGTTAGACAAGTAATATCTTGAAGAAGCATGTTTGGTGACTGCAATAAAGCAGGTGTTTTGAAGTCGTTTGGAATTCCGTCTCCTCTCCTTTTTTGTACGGCAGACAACGAAACAGCGTGTCCGCTGATGGATGGAATTCGAAGACGCTCTCCGTCAACATCCCTCGCACGAGAACCCGACAAAGTAACTAATAAAAGTAGGAGGCGGAGCAGTGGTGCCGTTGCCCTGCGTCCCGACCCTTTCTTCTGCGTCTTCCTTCTGCAGTCCTACTTCCGGTAGATTGAGCTCGATTGCGTCGCACTGCGTCTTGAAGCACCAGATCGAGCTGGCCGAGAGATCTGGAGAAAGGGATGACGTTGAATCGCGGCTACAAGCTCCGTATCCTTCTTTTCTTCTCACTTCGAATTCGAAAATTTTTTATTGCATCTCCTTCCTCACGCGCGAATTCGTTTGTCCTAAAAATGTTCGTGAATTGGAATCTGTAGATTGAAGTTAGGATTTTTCTGTCGTTTGTACTGAAATTAATTGATTATGATGCCTCTTTGGTGCTATTGGGTTGACACTCGATTGCAGTGGTATTTGGGTTTTGTTCGAAGTTCATGCGTGTCATTCACAATCGCATCCGGTCAAAGAATTAAGCTAAGAAAAAGAAGCAACTTTTATGCGGAGTTGTTTGCTTACTCACTGTTTTCTTTGTTTTCCAGAAAGAAAAGAATGCTTCAAAAGCATAGTGAACCATAATTTTGTTTATTTTGAATTTTTCTTGATCTTTGTAACTAGAGGAGATTGTAGCGCATGCTTCTGATGTGAAGTGTGTGTCAATTGGGAAGAAATCGAACAGAATTTTTGTCACGGGTGGTGAAGACCGCAAAGTTAACGTATGGGCAATTGGTAAACCAAATCCACTATTGGTAAGTCCCATCCTTGTCTTTTTCTTCCATGTGAGTCTTCATAATTATATACGGTTTGGTATACATTTCCTAGTCCAAGCTCCAAAATAATGAATATTCAATTCTCTTTACCCTAGCTGTTATATATTTTGTATGCTTGAGATTCTGGCTGATTGTGGGTAATTTAACATGACATTGAGCAAGTCGCCAGGCCTCTTTGTGCGTCCATTAGCATCAATCCAAGTCAAAAACCTATCTCTATGCTGTTTCTTTCAATGTTCAAGGAGTCAGGTCATGGCATTTCATTGTTCATACTGATTGAACTGGATTGATACAACTTATTTTTGAAAACGGCCATTAGGAAAACTATGATCCAATTCAACCAATACTATTCACCTTGATTTTCACATAGTTTGATCAACTCTTGACTTTCTGGGTCTTGACCTTTAACCTGACTGGATTAAAAATTATCCAAACTAATTGAACCAGCCAATCTGGTTCACTTTGCATACCGTGTTAGATCAAAAAGAAGGCCTTAAAACCATTATCACTACTTTTTTTCTGCATGCTTAGTGGATGAAAATACTGGCTACCCAAACCACTATTGCTTTAAATTTATTTTGTCTAATAGTTCATTCAAAAAAGAACAGTTTTTAGCTAAAATCCTCATTTATTATCTGCAGAGTTTATCAGGGCATATGAGTTCTGTAGAGTCAGTGGTGTTTGACTCAGCAGAGGTCTTGGTTCTTGGAGGGTCATCAAATGGCATAATTAAGCTTTGGGATCTGGAAGAGGCAAAGAGTAAGTTATGTTAAACTAGTTTACCTGCAACAATTGTGAGACTACTTATTAAAATTTGCCTGCAACTTGGGTCAGTTCAAAGTACAAGGCTACTTAATCCAACTGAAGTTAAGTTTCCTTATATTTTCTACAATACATTGTTTTAACGGGCACAATTCACTTAGAATCATCTTTCTAAGGGCCAACTAGATAATCTGCTACTCACGTACACTTGCCAGGAAGTATTTAGCTAGACAATTTACATTTTGCACACATTGTCTCTTTCCCAACAAATGAACAACCACATTCCTTAAAAGTGTTTTTGCTATATAGAGAGAACATAATCAATCCAACTCAGTTTTGAGCTAAGTGTCATGAAATTTCTTGAGAACTTTTGCATGCGGTGTTACTCAATTGTACATAGAGACTTAGGATCAACTATAGTCAGGCCCTAATTCTTGCATAATTGGAGTAAGACACCATAGCCAAAAAGACAGTTAAGAAGCAACAAAAACCATTAAAGTCAATCAAAGTGATGAGGACAGGGAGTGATGCCCCAACAATAACAGACATTTTGGGCCTTGGTATTGTGAATGAGAACTTATCCAGCCATTTGCTTATTTGAACCATACAAATTGTGGGCAATTCAGTTCCCAACAATGATTGATCTAAATAATGAGCATTAGAACTGACATGCTGACTCTCCTGCTAAAATCCAAGAGAATAAGACTCTTTTCTGGTACAAGCACATTTGGGCACTGGTTGACTTCAAATACATTAGTCATGTTTTTGCAGACTGTATTTTAATCTTCTGATTTGTCTTTTTGTGTCAAAGTGTAGTTATTCGGACACTTACTGGACACAGATCAAATTGCACTTCTGTTGAATTCCATCCATTTGGTGAATTCTTTGCTTCTGGTTCTTTGGACGCTGATCTTAGGATATGGGATATTAGAAAGAAGGGATGCATTCATACTTACAAGGGCCACACTGGGGGAATTAGAAAAATTAGATTTACACCAGACGGACGATGGGTTGTTACAGGAGGAGCAGATAATGTGGTGAAGGTAATTATGGATGTTGGCTTTGCATGGATGACATTTGGTTCTTCCTTCAAGCATAGGGCAGCTAAAACTTTTTTTTTTTGGTGTTTTTTAACAGCTGTGGGATTTAACAGCAGGAAAGCTTCTGCATGATTTTAAGTTCCATAGTGGACCAATTAGTTGTATTGATTTCCATCCTCATGAGTTTCTACTTGCAACAGGTATGCTCTTCATTTTCTTCACAGTTTGTTCCTTGATTTCCATAGTTTTAATTATAGCTAGGCATTGACCTTGACCAACAATTTTTATTATAGATTATTTTACTTGAAGTAAACTTCTGACTTTTATTGGCCCTAAACTTCCTGTGCCTGTTTTCAACATCAAACTATTCTTTTTATTATTCTGAACTTTGGCATATGATTTAGAGCAATAGACGTTGTCACTAAATGTGAAATGATTTGATGGAAATCTCACATAGTTGCATTTTTATCATGAGATCCAGATCTTATCATTTTAAAGCTCAATGTGATTTGTCTGATCAAGGACAATGTTTTACAGTAAAGAAAGTATATGAGCGCAAATGAAAATAGATTTGAAGCATGATTTTCAAGTTTGTCTTGTGATTGATTTAGATCCCACTATACACAAAATATTCCTACTTTCTACTTCCTAGTCATTAAAGTTTCTATGTTTTTATGGTGTTCTCATTCTATCTACTATACTTCTGGTAAATTTCATACAAAATGATTTTCAGGTTCTGCTGATCGAACTGTGAAATTTTGGGACCTAGAGACCTTTGAATTAATAGGCTCTGCAGGGCCTGAGGTTTGCCAGTTTTCAAGTCATTAGTATCTAAACTTAAGGCACAATTCCTATTTGAATTGCAGTTTTAAATTTTTAAGACCCATCTTGACTATTGGCAAATTGCCTCTATTTATACTATAATTCTGACCTTAAACTTTCCAAATCTAGGTGATGGTCTCATAATTTCATCACTGGATAGATTTTTCAGCTTATAGTTATAGGAGATATTGGAGGATTTTTCCCCCCATTTTTGTATGCTTCCATGTGCTGTTGACTGCCCTAGCCATTTGAAGTTGACATCTCAGCAACCTTCTAGCATTCTTTCTTATTCTGGACAATTTAAGTAGAGGCTGAAACTTCGTTGCAGATCAGCTAATCATGAGGCAGTTTCCATTTCTGTTTTGTCCCTGAATTCACTTTTCACTCAAGCTCCTTAGACTTGGCATGGATGATCAGAACCATGCAAAGAGTTTTCATGGTTGGGTTTGACAGCTGAACCAAATTTCTTCCATATGCTTCAATCGTTTTTTTTTGTCATCTAACAACAAACTAGACCAAAGAGAGACTAAGTTTAAAATGTACCTTATATGTTTGGTCTCATTTTCATTTTGAAATCCCAGACCCATAAAAAGTATATGAAGGTAAAACAATGATGTGCTCAGTACACTCAATAAGTTTTGGGAAGCTACTGCACATATGCTTATTTAGCAAGTTTCCTATCAGAAATTACTTATACTCAAATATAGCAAGAGGCTCTAGCTGCACATAAAAGATTGCAAGAGTCGCTAGCTGCAAGTTTCATAACTAAAGGTGTAAGGTTGTTTCTAAATGTATGTGTCAATGGTAGCTCTGCCATACACATGTAGGATTTTCGAATACTTCACTTGGGAGAAAATATTTCTGAGATTTATTTCAGGGATACTAAATATTGTGTCCACCCTAACATCAATTTTCAGAATTAGCTAGATGCTAAAAGCCTAAAACTAGCACATGGTTGCATCCATTGGTTCAAATGCTTAATCTCAAGTTAGTGGTTTTTCACTCATTTAAGCCTATGAACTCTCTCATAACTCCACAACCTCCCATGTGAGAATAAATCTTAGATGTTATATTGTAGGTCCTGTTTTCACATTAGTCATCATTTCTTTTCATGTGGTATTGAAGGCTACATTTTGGAGACTCTCGAGAACTAAAGCAATCTATCCTCTTTTTTACATTACACTTTTTTGTACTCAGGCTACACACTGGCACTTGAAAATATGTTAGCTTAACTAGAAACCTACCTTCTGAATTCTCGAGCAGCAAGAAATTAGTTTCAGTTATGGAGCTATATTTGGATCTTTATATTGTTTTTCTCATTTCTCAGGTTACCAGGGTATGCTCAATGATCTTTCACCCAGATGGAAAATCTCTCTTCTGTGGGTTGGATGCAACCTTAAAGGTACCGCTTTCAATGAAAATATTTATTTATATCAGACAGTGAATCTTCTGCTGCTCATCTGATGTAACATGCAAATACCAGGTTTTCTCTTGGGAACCAATAAGATGCCATGATGCTGTTGATATGGGGTGGTCCACTTTGGCTGATCTCAGTGTTTATGAAGGAAAACTTTTAGGATGTTCCTACCATGAAAATTGCATTGGACTTTGGCTAGCAGATATATCAGTAATTACTATATTTGTGATATGATGTTCTGATAATGTGTAGATTGGTTTGATAATAAAACCCACCTTAAAAAGTTTGACAAAAGTAATTGTCTTTTCTATTCAGCTCATTGCTCCATATGCTCTTGGAGTGGTTCCAAAAGTAAATGTCACTGTTGAACCTACTTATGTTCAAGGAGAAATCCATTCCCTGGAATTGACCGATATCAGTAAGAAATCTAATACAACACCTACCTCCGAGTATCAAGAAATTGAAGTTAAAACTAAGGAGTCCAAAAAAGGACCATTCTTAACCTGTAAGTGAAATGATTTAATATTATTAATCCGATTTCAATCTTCATTTTTGAAAGGACAAGTATCAGGATATTCTATTTAGCGTTTCTTGTTCTTGATTTGAAACAGCTGATGATTTTGTGCCAAGTATAACACCTGGATCTAATTCAGATTATGCATCCACTACCCCATCAGTGATTTTGAGTAGAGTTATAAGGGATAAAACCTCTTCCGGTGGCATCACTGGTCCACAAAAAATTGATTCTGGGATTACTTCGGAAGCATCAATCAGAAGTGCTGCCACATCCACAGCTGCAAAAGTTGTACGAGGTTCTCTTACTTCCTCAAATAGAAGTTCACAAATTTTGCCTTCTAAGAGTCATGTGTTGACTTCTATTTCTACTAGTGCAAAAGGAATTAGTATGGTTAATGCAAAGCAACGCCCAATGGTGCAAGCATCCTTGGTAACACCTCCAGTGTCCATGCCTGTTGTTGTATCTAGAGACAACAGAGATCTGGGCAGTTTCAGAGTTAAAAACACCACTTCTGAGACAAGTTCTCATAATTTAAGATTGAACAGAGCTGCTCATAAGCATAAGCCATCATTTGCTTCTCGAGATAGCAAGTGCCAACTGGTAGAGAAAGCATCTGTGAACATGAGTGAGAGATATGATTCAGATATTAATTTAAGACTGTTCTCTGGTGTTGCTGGGAACCATGATGCTGCAGAAACTGATAAAAGAGAACATGACAAAACCAGAGAAATTGCTATAGATTTTGAAGGAGTTGTATCACCAGAGCAGCCTGTACAGTCTCAGAATGACCATTGTACGGTTATTCCTCCTGGTTAATAAAGAGAAAAATAATTTACCCTGTTAATTCTCTCTGTGTATTTCTTTCAGGCGAGGAGTTGACATGCTCGAGCAGTGAAACAAAATCAGTGAAATATGTTAGAGGAGGTAATATTGCTAAAGGCATTTCATGTCTCACTATCGCCAATTAAGTTTGCTGCCTAATGATGTTTTTTTTCTCTCTTTGTAGTTGCTGTGCAACTTGGGAAGACACGGACTCTAGTTGAATGCTGGGAGAAAAGAGAGAGATCTAGTAGTGGGAACAGGGCAATAGTGAGTATTTCTTCCACTTTCTATATCTTATAACCTGTCACTCAAATTGCAATGGCGTTCATAATGTTCTTAGCTATATATTGTGTTCCTGATGTGATTTACTCTATTTTTTACTAGTACGATATTTACTTCTTTATCCATACTAAGCGTTGCTATGTATGATTAGAACCGCTCTGTAATCTGTCAGCAAATAGAGTCAATATGAACTCACCTTCTTGAGAACTTGTCTATCTTTACTTTTATGTGAAATTGTGGAATATTCTTGGTTTTTTATCTTTACTAATGATACAATCAAGTTTTGAATGGTTTTCTATTCTTTCGAGCAAAAGGAAAAAGGATAGCATTCGCTGAAGTTTCAGTCTTACACTTCAAAACAATTTTACTGGCAAAAGCAGAGGTGGCAAAAAAATTTAAGCCTGAACCACAAATAATTAGCTGCACTCTTGAGAACTGCAATTTGGTGTTCACATGTAATCAGATAACATATAATAGAGTTAAATCTGTGTTTCTAAGATTTCTTGCTTGGTTGGCTAAATTATTCACATCGTGTTGACCTGAAGGCTATTGTGCTATTGTGATCTTACGAATTCACCAAAGCATGTGCTCCTCTTCCCTTCAAATCAAGCTGTAATTTTAATTATTGATGGTCCTTTTAGACGCTTTGTATCTACGATACAGATCCTTATTCACATGCAACTGTCATCTGTGTCGTTTAACATGTTGGTTTCACCAAATCTAATTTCATACTAAATGACTGAGTTGTTTTATGTTAAAAAGAGTTGGAAGAATTATTCTGTTTATCTTGCAGTATGTTGTTTCACTATGTTATTTAAGTCAAGCATAGAATTAACTTTGGATACAAAATGTTTGAAACCTATGATAATCTAGGTTCATTTAGGTGATTCATCTTTGTATGTTCTAGAATATTTTTGTTAATTAATCCAACTTGTACCAGTCACTGAAGTCCCAGTCAATTACAAAATTGATCCTGATCATCTAAGTGTTTTGCTATTTTGGTCCAATAGAAACGTAAATCACCATTCCGCTTATCTTCATTTTGACAGTCTTTTGCCCAGGTTTGGTATTACTTAGTTCAACATTTTTTCATTTGGACAAATCCTATTCATGTGCTATTTAGATACTTTATTATGATTCCTACTAAGTACACGTCCAAATTGTGAAGAGAGTTGGAATTTTACAATTAACCAGATAATGGTCACTCAGTGCAATTAAAATATTTGAGATTTTTTTTTCAAATTTTGTTTTCACTTGTTAGTTTTCCAGTTGGACATGATTTTGTGTTCAGATGTAAACCTGGATTTATGATTTTTTTTCAAGGATTGGCATGTTACTTCTCAATTGAGATGCTGTAGTTAGAAAAGTATAGATAAGATTGATCATCTCAGAAAACACAACATTTCACATGTTTATTTTGGAATGCTTTTTAATTTTTCTAATCACCTCATTCCATACTACTTCATGATGAACAGAAAGGATTGATGCTACATGATGAACAGAAAGGAGCAGAGCTGTGTTCTGAAAGACACTTGTCAATAACAGAAGTTGATTTCAGTCCAGAGACATTAGTTCAAAATCATGATGCATTTGTAAATTCTTTGAAATCTCGCCTAATGAAGTTACAGGTATTGTCTCTTCTTGAGATGATAATTGATGTTAAAATGTTTGCTGGATACGATCCATGCTATGGAAGCTCATTTCAGTAAACTGCAAAAAGTATTGGTGAATGGGGTGTGAACCAAAATGTTACTCTAAGGCTGCTTAATTTCTTTGAAAATGGTGCTACAAAAATCTATTCGTTTTAATTTTGATGCTTCTAACAAAGCAAGACTCAGGCTACTTTGCTATTAATACTATTTTTGATATGTGATGCTATTAACTTAAGATTCTTATCCTGATCAGTTCTTTGGACAATCTGAGTAAAAATATCACATTATTTTGTTAACTGATGAAAATTCATTTTCTCCTTGCACCTAGTCATTTAATGGTCCTCAATATGAATGCACAAAAATATTCTTTTATATTCATTGCGTTGGGACCTCAGAAATTTTTTTTCTCTTTAATCACTTTTGAACTTTCCTACTTTTTGGAGTAATAAATTTCATCTTTGGTATAAGAACTCTACCAAAAAAAAATATTGTCTATTGGAGGTCAACCCGTTCATAAAACCTTTATTCATTTTCTTCTAGTGTTTGCCTCAAATATCAGTTAATGTGCCTGTGTGCGCTGATGTTTGTAAAGCATGTATCTATTTTTCTCGTGTTTGCCTCAAATATCAATGTCCTTGTTGTAATGCATCTGTGCTCATCTACTGTGCTGATGGTTTGTGCTTGTGATAAGATATTTTACAGACAATTATTCAACTGCTATATATGTCATTATTGGTTTCAAACACCAAGTTCCTAATAGCAGCCACCATTACCAACTCAAATTTCCAGATGGTGAAACATTTTTGGGAACAAAACGGCATTAAAGGTGCAATAGGTGCAATGGCCAAGTTGCTTGACTATTCTGTAAGTGTTTAGTTTAAGCCAATAACTTCTTGGCCGTTGACTTTATATTTATTCAACTAGCAATGAAAAAGGACTTTCTGCCCTCCTATTCACTCATGTCTTTTTGGATTAATAATTTCTTAAGTTCAAATGCAGGTCCAGATTGATGTGATCAACATTCTCAGGGAGAAAATTGATCTTTTTACCCTTGATCTATTCTCACTCTTGTTGCCTCTTTTTGTTAGTTTACTTAGCAGCAAAATTGAGAGGTATAAATTCACTTATAAAAATGAATGCTAGTAAATAGAGAAGTAGGATCTGATAAGGAATGATAACTGTTTTTCAGGCATATTATTGTTACCTTGAGTCTGCTGTTAGAGCTCGTTAAGTCATTCAAACCTGTTATTAGTTCAACAATAACCGCATCTTCAACTGTGGGGGTTGATATTCAAGCAGAACAGAGGTAACTTTCCTTAAATTCATTGGTTGTTGTCTTATGGTTGGTTTGTTTCATTTCTTAACAAACGAACCCTTGGTTGGTTACTTCAATACAATTGGTTCTTATCTTATTCATCGGGCATTATTATGTTTGGAGCAGACTGGAGCGTTGCACCCATTGTTTCAACCATTTGGAAAAGATAAAGCAACTTCTTCCTCCATTAATTAGGTAAGAAAATAAAAGGTCAGATAATGCAAGCTTCAATTACAACGAATCATTTCAGATTTTGCTCTTTTCCAGTTTAGATGACTCGCCCTTGTTCCTCTCTCTCTCTCTTCTTTTCTGGCTAGCTGATCAAAATAGGGGCAGATGATCATCATTTCCTTAAACATGATAGAGATTAGAGAATACATAACACAATTCTTCAAAATTTGATTCCTCATCGTTCCAACTTGGCATACCTTTCACACAGTTACATTCCCTACTTTGTGCAGGAGAGGAGGGGGAGTAGCAAAGCATGCTGGAGAACTCAACATAGTTTTACATAGCTCATGACCAAATGAACACCTGATTTCCTTACTTATAACCTTTTTATATGCCAATGATCAGGATTTCATGCTCAACTACACTGGCATGACATACAACAGTAATCTTCAAGTCCATCAAGTTGAGCATGGCCAATTCCAGCCAATTCTATTTCGTAAGCATAGTGATATATTATAATGTATTATTGTTTGTGCTTTCCTATTTTCCCCAGAGTGGCATGACACTTTAGTGAATGAAGGTTATCTATATGATATTATACCTTACTGGATTTTGTGAACACAAGTATTATTGTATTTTACAATGAAAGGAGAAACTTGTTCATTTGTTTCACCTACTCAAGAAACAAAAAACCCATCAAGATCGGTTCGTTTCTCTTAGCCAAATAAGGGAAAATAATTCATCTTCCTTATTTTTTTTATCCATGCAAATTATTGTCCATGAAATTGATTAAAAAGTTACATGTGCCTGATCCCAACCTCAAGACTAGATTTGTGATTGATTCTGCATCCGGCAAGATGCTCAGTTGGACGCGGATGGAGAATACATAAGCATGGATGTTCTTCTGGACTATGCTAAGTTTAGCTGTTCGGTGTATGCGAGCTGTGGATCTTTCAGTAACTGCAATGATATGAGCAGGCCTTCTTGCAGTTGTGCCAGGGGTTACAGAGTGAGGTCCTAGACTGGGTGGGACCTTACTGTGATACTAAACTCTTCCTTGAGTCTAATTCACTATCACTGATGTTGTCCTGTTAGTCCATTATCACTGATGTTTAAGTCTGCATTCAAGTATTGGAATGAACTCAATAATGACAGGATGTTGCCTCCTAAATTGTTTCCTCCCTCAATCAATCGATTTAACTTGGATAGGAAATTTAGAATTCCTCCACTGAATTGATTCTCTGGCAGTGCCAATCGAGAGAGACCATATAAGTTTCCAAGGCTTGTCGGTATTGTTCTATTGAAAGAGTTGAGTCCCAAGTCCAACGCAAATAACATGTGACAATTTGATAATTGAGAAGGCAATGGACCGTACAAATTATTGTTGGACACATTCAAATTTTGGAGGTTGGCTAGGTTTCCTATTTGTCAAGGTATTGGTCCATCAAGCTTATACACTAACAAATTTATATCGGTGAGATTCACAATGTTCCCTATAGTTTGAGGATTTGTCCAATGAGTTTGTTGAAACTTAAATTAATATACGACAAATTTGATGTCACAAGAAAGTCCGGAATTGATCCACTGTCCAAAGAGTGAACCTCTACAAACTCGAGCAATTCCCAACTCCTGAGGTATTATGCCATTAAGCATATTATTTCCCGATAACAAAAGCACCAATTGATTTCTAAAGACAGATATGAGGAGGGATGTTGCCAACAAGACCGTTATTTGTAAAATCAACTTCCACTAAGTTGTTGTTAATTCCCAAGCATTGAGGAACGATCCTTGTAAATTGATTACGAAAGATGTAAATATTAGTCAAACTTTTCAACACACATATGGCCATAGGTAGTTGTCCAGAGAAGTCGTTTGTCGGAGATATATATATAGTTGTCAAATTTGGGATGCTCAAAATTTCCATTCGAACCTCTCTGTCAAATTATTACTAAAAAATAAAAGCCTTTCTAGATTTTTCAAATTACCCAATTCTCTTGGAACAATCCCCTCTAATTGATTCTCGGACAAGTATATATAACGAAGTCAAGATTGACATTGGACAATCTCAAAGGGAATCAACCCTGATAAAAGAGTTACTAGATAAGTAAAGAGTCTCAAGCTTTGTCAACAAGCCAAGTTCTGATGGTATACAAGTGATTGTCATACGGAGAAAAAAAATCTTCAAATTAGTGCAATTACCCAATGTCTCTAGAAGTTCACCGTCAAATCAGTTATAGGACAAAACCAATCTCTCCAACTTGCGTGTTGTTTTTGAGCTAAAAGGGATTTGCCCTACTAGATCACTTTCACTAACATCTATTGTTGTGAAGCCATTTATGGTCCCGGGAATAGATCCGGTCAACTAGTTTCAATTTAGATAGAGCAGTTCTAACTGACTACAATTACCAATTGAAGTAGGTAAAGTACCAGAAAGATTATTTTGACTGAGCCATAGGAATTTAACCTTGCATGCATTTTCATCAAGAAATTGAGCCATTGAGATTGTTGTGATTAAGGTAAATAGTCTCAAGAGACGGTCTTTTAAACAAAAGACTCGGTGTATTTCTACTCGGTGAATTATTGTAAAGCGACAATAATGACAACTTCATGAGGTTTTGAAGGGTCACTGGCATACCACTTGAACAGAAATTGTTTAAGAGATTCTAGAATTCAAGAATGGTGCAATTGCCTAATTCCGAGGGAATAAGTCCAGATCATTG
>JBAMIB010000002.1:2110537-2121454 GCA_037177415.1 Kaempferia rotunda
TCGAGATGTACTCAAGACTTTCCATGCCTGAGTGGTAGTTAGGATTTTCTATTCCCGAGTAATACTCGGGACTTATTGTGCCCGAGAGATACTCGGGACTTAGTATGCTCGAGAAATACTCGAGACTTTCCATGCCCGAGTGGTAGTTGGGACTTTCTGTGCCCGAGAGGTACTCGGAACTTAGTAGGCCCAAGAAGTACTCTGGACTTTACTTACTCAGTATTTTTTATCAGATGTCTCCCCCCTATAATATCTGAATCAATTAGGGTTCTTAATTCTATCGGCCGTTTTCTGTTCTTTTTTCAAAAAAGTAATGAAGAGAAAAAGAGTGCGTGCTTAGTGAGTGAGAGAGAGAGTGAGTGCGAGTGTCTGGAAATTTGAATCTACGACGTATCAAAACCCTAATTTTGTGTCTCCATTGGGAGATCACTGCCGTATGTGAAACCCATTATAGTCGTCGGGTGGTAGAAGTGAAGATTAGATTCGTGATTATGAATTGAGTTGGAGTGATCGCTTTTCCTTTTTGGCCGCCGAAGATTGCGGGAGAAGCAGATGCTTAAAGGAAAGACTTTTCAGCTTTTTGGGGGATTCCAGTTGAGTTAGCGTCCTCTTTCCCTGCTGAATCGGACCAGAATGGGGTGACTTTCGGGAAGATGGCTGCTTTTGAGTTTTGGCTACGGAGTCATAGGAGATCAGGAGTGGTTTCTATGATGTCGTCAGCTGGCGCTATGGATGGCGACGGGTTCGGCCGGAGCACTATGGAGGTGATGCTGGATGCTATCAGGCAGAGGGATAAGCAGCCCAGGGATTTTCCACCAGCTTTGCCCGTCCGGCCAACCTCGAGGGGTCGCCTACCCAATAGACGGAGGCCCGTGTCTGTAAAGCCTAATTACGAAGAAGGCGGTCCAAGACGGTTAGAGGACAAGGAAGAGGAGCGTACAGTTAGGAATGATAATGATGTGGTGCTTAAAAGTAGAATTTTTGGCAGCAAGACTATGAAGAAAGGTTGCAGGTTTCCAATGTTTCAGCACTTATGCCAGGTAAAATGTTGGATTATGGCGATACCAACAAGGTTACCGCAAAAGAGGTAATCACTGCTGGCCATGTTGGATATCTGATTACAGCAACAATTGTGCATTTTCTGCTTATCTTTATTTTGTAGCACATGAACTAAGAGCAGCAATATAGCATAGTATATAACATTCAACAGCCATGTGTTCAGAGTTATTTCTTCACTGATTTTTGTTCATTATTTTGTTACGCTGAGTTTCAGCTATGCTCTATTCATTGGGCTAATCCCAATTGAGTCTCCTCTACTGATACCAAACCATGATTTCAATTGGATGAACAAGTGTTTCTTCTGTTGTGTTTCCTCACCCCTCATAATAGACTTTGGTTGAGAGTTTCATTGACTTGATTTTTGGCATGCATAAAATTGTATTATCTTAATTTGATCTCAACCACCATCAGTAATAATCTTTGTCATATTTTGTTATTAAGGTGGTGCAAGGTATGAAAGTGAATAAACAATGTGCCTTGTGGATCTAGTTGGCCATACAGTAAGTGTTGCTTTTTTGTTGTTTGCACTGTCAGGCCTCGTTCTGGAGGTTAATGGGGACGATGTAAATAGACATCTAGTTTAAAGTTATGAAAATTCCCAGTAGACAGGTGCTTCACAAGAATATCAATCCCAGTCAACTCAAGCCTAAGGTTGGATGAAGAGCAAAAATAACCTGAAGAACCTTTAGCTGTATACACCGAATCATATCTTTTCCTTTGCCTCGCATCCTTAGTACCTTTAGAAAAAGGCAACCCATAAAGCATTCAGCTATAAAGCAGAGAATCAGGGTATCATTACTTTTCCTTTCTTGGTACATCATTTGAATTAGAATTGAACACTAAAAGTCTCTCTTCCTAACTAAAATTTATTATTAATATTCATAGATAACTCTAACTAGTCATTATAGCCTCGTTTCCTTGTATCTCATGGATTTCGTAAATGCATTTAGATTGCAGATTTTACATTGTATATTATTTATCAGTTTGCTGGGTTCGAACATTCAAGGAATGAAACTATCAATGCAATTCTTCAGATGCAGAAGAATTTTTGTGGAGTAAAAGCTCGTTCTCATTTTAAACAGCTGAAGACAGCAGCAGCTGATTTACAAACATGTAATGTAGTTTCCCTAGTTAACTTTCTTGCAGATATATAGTTTGAAGAGGACTTTTTAGCACATTAGATTTTTTCTCATGGGATTGATGCTAGGGATAGTTGCATATGTTCTTACAAAGTGTTTTTTTCTTTTTGTATTTGTCCCTTTCAAATTTCAGTTTAGGATAGAAATAATGATAGATTAACTAATCATCGTCATAAAGTTCAATTGATAATAATTATTTTCGAATATATATAAGTAGATTTTGTATTAATGGAAAGTATAAAATGTCATAGTTCTCACATTTTAATTTTCTTTAATAAATATTTTTATTTGGAAATTTTCAATCATTCAATGATAAATTCTTGAATACAATACAAGAAAAACTATAACTTGATGAAAAGTATGTCTGTATATGAGTATTTAAGAAGTCACTTTGTATCTTAAAGTAGTATTAATCATTATCAGTAATACTTTAAACTAATTATATTCAAAGCATTTGAGCATTGGTATTAATGTTTATAATGACATCTCCAATAATGACATTATAATTCATTGATTCTAGCGAGAGCCATGCAGTTTCAAATCATTAATAGTTAAATATCTAAGAGACATTTTATATAAAAACAGTTCACTGACATTTGTTTCCTTCAAGAGACTTTTTTGTTGATTCTTTGTAATCATCACCTTATATTGATTCTATGTATTGCGGAAACACATTCCTACTAATTGTTTCAATAAGAATTTTGACGATTTCAATTTTTCTATTGGAAATTTTGATAATCAGTTGTTAGAGGTGAAAGAGAGGCATGATTTTGAAGTGTTGATAAAGAGATGGAGATCAACTCTTACAATCCAAAAGCATGTGAGACGATGGTCTACTAGGAAGATCTTTAATGAACATCTGAGTACTATTTCAAAGGGAGGGGCTATGTCGAAACTCATTCAAGCAAACATAAAGTGAGAGTCAACAAGTGAGCATGTGGAAGTTTTTAAGGTAAGAGTTCCAGTCTTGTTATGTAATACCAAATATAACTAGGCGTACAATGGTATATAACCAAGTACCACACATTATGATTCCATACGTCTTTTTCCAACTTTCACCTCACTCTTTCGATATTGCTCTAGTTGGTGATGGTATCCAACCAATTGCTGTCAACTTTCAACTTCCCCTCATTTTTTTTGTGTTTTTGATTATTCACTATTTTATACTGTGCAATTCGGGTATATAATGATATGTAGAATGATCTTGTGCTTTTGATTCGCAGGACACAAAACAATGGGCAAAATCAGATTTACCATGCTTTGGCTGAACTTCAAAGTCAGTTGCTGAAAACCGAAGCAGCACTGAGGGAGAAAGAAGAAGAGAATGCCATGTTGAAACGGCGCCTTCAGGAGTATGTTATGAGGTGGTCAAATTGAGTCAAAAATGAAATCTATGGAGGAGACATGGCAGAGACAATTGGATTCTTTGCAGGTCAATATTTAACTATCTTGATCTATGGAGTACCTAAATCCATGCTACTATCAACATAAAAAATTATACTCAGTGAAGCTTCTTAAAGCATACTCTGATTTCAATATTTTTCCCTAGGACCAAAGGTTATATATGTCTACTTTGAGGAAATGGTACAACTAACTGACTCTTCTCCTGCATCTATAACTATCTTTTGACCAACATTGATCTTGTGAAAACTAATATCACTTGAACAATTACTGTAATTTGTAAGCTAAAATGAGATTGTTAAGCATGCTTCCTCATTTACTGCTTTTCTTGTGCAGACGAATTCTGTGGGTGAAAGAAAATCCCATGGCTTGGAAGTAATATCAAAACGAAATGGGAGGCTGGAGACTTCTAAAGTTAACCATTATTATAACTCTGAAGCTTCATCGGAGGTTCAATCACTGAAGGACATGCTATCAAAACTCCGGAAGAATTATAATTCTGTGCCAGTGAGAAATCAAGATGCTACTTACAGTTCTGTTGTTCAACTCCTCGAGGAGTTTGATCAGCAACAGGAGATATTTGATGATGATGCTGTTTTAGTCATTGGAGCAAAATCAGGGAAAGTTGGAGCCAACATAAACCATTTTCAAGAGCCTCAAGATCTGAAGGCTCGTTTTGCATTGTGGAAGAAGGATTACAAGATGAGACTAAGCGAGGCTAAGATGGAGTTACTAAAGCTCGGCAGCACTGAAGAGAAAGCGCACTGGAAACATTGGTGGTGCACTGCTAGAATAAAATGATACAGTTAACTGAATCAAATTGTTTTTTTTTTCCTTCTAGTATTGTGATTTTGACGATACCATCACATAGATGATTCAAATTTGCTTGTCTATTCCTCATGTTCTTGTCATGAATCAGGCAGAGATTGCCCCTTTATACGAATTTGGGAAGTTCATAGGTAGAGAAGATAGTGAAAGCTTGTACCCATCTCTAACTGCTTGTGAAACAACAGAAATTAGGAATAAAATGGGGATACAATGATGGAAAATTATTCCAAGCTTTATTTGAGAATATATTAGATTGGGGTAATTTGTACTTTTCGTTTTCTTTAGGAAAAGCCATTTCTTGAAATTTTCTTTGCACAGAAGGCAAATTATTGGGATGATAATTCCATTTGTTACGGCATGAAATGTAAAATTATGATCCAATAATATCACAAAAATGTCAAAGTCTCTAAATGGCAAAGAGACTGAGAAATGTAATACATTTACAAAGCCTTCGCCTTTCTATGGAACAAACGGTATGCAGAGCTAAGTATCGGTGATGGTAGGACGTCAAAGTAGGTAACGAATGAAAGGTACAAACAGCTGAAGGCTACATAGATCTTGAACCAAATAGAAGAGAAAAATGTCAAGTGGATGAAGGTGCTTGTTGAAACTATTACCATGAAGAAATTCACCAAGAACCCCCATGTAGAAATATCTCCTTCAGTTCCTTGATTAGGGAAATGCCCATGAGTTGTAAAATCTGACAAAAGTTGATCCTTAAACTTGAATCTATCAATCAACCAATTAGCTACTTCATTTTCTGATGTTGGAATCTCACGGATGGGAGCACGTCGAACATGAATATGGACTTCAGAAGGATCCACGCCAAAGAGATTATCGGTAAGAGTTGGACAGCGATGTTTGTAGGCAATGGTGACATCATATACTGCATACAACCAGCATCATTGTCACGGATGAACAGAGACATGAATGATAGGAGCAGAATTGAGGAAAAAAACACTTTTGAAAGGCTGGTAGAAACTTCAGTGTAGCCAAAAGATTGGATTAATAAGAGCAATTTACCTGCATCTAAGGAATTTCTTAAAGCTCCGAAACATGCAAAGAATCCCTTAGTCTTTGGAATGAGAACATTTTTTAGAATAGGTAAACCATTCTCAGCTGCAAACTGTTGGCTCTTTATGCATTTCTTTTCACTGGGAGACACACAGAGACCTGTCAGTACTGGCTTCAAAATTCCATTAGGTATCATATTAACTAGAACAGGAAGATTATATTAAATGAAATACTGCGTAAGTTTCAATTGGATTGTGACATTGTTAAGGTTGATTCATCACTAGGGAAACCAATAATACTAAGATTAAAAAAAGTCGTTTCTGAAATTTTAGTAAGTGGCAGAAGACATGTGAAGGAACATTACGTATAGTCTGTGCCCTCAGGAAAAACAACAAGCCACAGAGGATCGTGAGGATCTCTAAGACTTGAAAGCTTCTCATGCATGATTGATTCATCAATTTCCCAGTTTCTCTCCACTGCAATAAATTCAAAGATGTGAAATCCCCAGCCAAATATAGGCAATTTCATCAGACTGCTCTTAAGAACATACTTCAAGAATCCCAACCGGCCCTTCCTCAATGCAAGATCCCACAAATACATCCAGTCAACCTCAGTTCTGTGGTTAGCAAAGACCAAAACTCTCTCTTTCATTGGCAATCTTTCACCCGAAAAAATCACCTTAGTTTTATTTATTTTCTCAAATAGAAAGGGCCAGAGGGATAACCATGTAGCAAAGAGAAAGGAAGTTGATTTCCTACTGTAGTGCACGCTGAAAAGCCGGAGAAAGAGAGTGGTCACAGGGGCCCAATAAACAATGATCATAAAAGCAGTCGAAAGCAATATTACTAAGCACACCACACCCCTTATAATCCTCATAGTTGTCAGAGGACGGTGTCTCAGTTGGTCTTTCAATATGGCAGGCTCACAAATGTTCCTCTCTTTCTTGATTTCATTCAAAGTTTCACCTCCTGAGGAGGTACAATCGTTCATACTTGACATGCTTCTGATATCTTTCTTAATATCTAAATACCCAGGAAAATAATGATCCTCATAGTAAAAACATAAGCATTTGAATATCCAAGTTAAATTTCATTCAATGAATGGAAGAGACGTTGATCTGAAGACCCCTGATGCCGCAAAAGGAAACCTGCGCGTGCAAAGAATGCATGTAAGAACATCAATTCAAACTGGACACAACTTTTCACATGACATAATCTTTAACCCAGCGTATTAAAACTAGTAATCTTTCTCTCATACTTTGTAATAATACAGTATCCCTTAAAAGTATTAGTTATGTGAACATACAATACTAGTATCGGCTAGAGATTTCAGGTGTTGTCCTTCCATTTTCACAGTACCAACAAGTAATTTGCTTTGTAAATGAAGATGCAACAATTGGTCAACGACAATCCATCACGACTTACTCAAAAGAAGAAAAAATCTGCTCAATTCCTCACACAAGGTTCGACGCTAAAGAACATAGGGTGTTTTGTAGGGCGGATCTGGTGGCGACGCCTACAAACCTAGGTCAGACAAAAATTCAGAGTAGAGCTCCGTGTTACTCTTCACTGCTGAAATCCTAGCTTAATTCTGTTCTGCCACTGCAAGATGACACCTTTACAACCCTGAATCCATAAAACAGCCCTATACCCTTTATAACCCTGAATCCATCGACCACCCTAGAGATCCAGGACCAATCGCATGCCACTGCATGATCACATCGCCACCACGCGACTCCAACGCATGTTAACATACATTTACCAGTGTAGCATAGATAGAGCTTACTTTTCTTGAAGAAAAAAGTGATGCCAAATTCAAATGAAGCAGATCTGATTCGCGTTCAAACAAATTCGAATAGGAAGAACCTGGACAAGTGGCAACGGAATCCTGTGGAGGCGAATCGGCTAGGCCTGTCGACGAACACGAAGAAGCCTGTCGACGACCACGAAGAGGAGCGGTGAGAAATTAGTGGTCGAGGAAATCGATGGGGACGGCGGCACATCGAGAGATACAGCCGTAGAAAAGCCGTTCTTGGCGACTGCGATATATACCTATAATTTCTGAGGAATTTTCGTAGTTTTTTAAAGAAAAACAAATCAGTGGGCTTTTAAGTTGAGATATCACCTCGAAAATCTACCTGTGTTCCTATTCAACAAATCTCACTCGGGCCCACTACATATCGAATCATTTACCGGGTATTTGGAACATTTCTTCTGCGACGCCAAATACAGTACACATCGGCATGGCCTAATCGCATCCGAACCGTTGAGTTCCGCCAGAATCGTATCTGATTTCTACGGACGGTTGAGATTAGAGAGCTAAATCTAATATCATTTTTTAAATGTTTAACGTATTTAAAAATTATATGGAAAATCTACCCAGAAATATCAATGATAAGATTGTTCATCGAATAGGTAATACTTACTGGTTTGAGTTTATCAAAATATTTATTAATTGAATAAATAATATGTTTTTTGTTTTGAATTTTATAAAAATTTTAATAATCTCGCACAGCATTCAAATTATTATAGATTTAAATTATCTCTATTCTTACAATTTCATATAGAGAAACTCTTATGATTTATCGTCATACGTCCAGGGGCAGCCACCGACGGTAGTGTGCCGAAATGGCTCTACTTACTGTACCACTGCAGGCTGCAGCTCCGGTGAAACTAACCTACGATACTGAACTGTGCCAGTGTCGAAAGTTCTCTTTAACATTTTTGAAGTTGATGTTGACTATGATTTTGTGTTCTTCATTGGCACGAAGAGATGGAAGAAGGCAGACTTGATGTTGGAAAAATGTAAATGGAAAAGTGGGGGAGGAGATTTTATTGTGCATGAGACTTTAGTTCCACATTGAAAGTTTCAAGATTTGATGGTTGATTTATATTGTTTCATATGAATGAATGTTGTAACAAATATATGCAAAGAGATTTTTTCTCAAGTATGGGTGCGCAGGTGGTGTGCAGATCTAGGGTCTGAATTGTACTAAACCTAGTTAACAGTGACTGAATCGAATGTTGGACCGGTCAAGATAAAATTTGCCCAAATGAATAATCATTTTTTTCCATGCACTAATGAAACTTATAAAAAACCAAATGAAACATTTGACGTTTTAAAAGATGTTTCTTTATTTTATTTTTAAGTTTCATTAGTGGTTCTCTTCCCTATAAAAGGGAGAACCTCGTAGCATCGCCGGAGGTGGACGAATCTGTTTTAAGGAGGTTGCGTTAAACGTAGACCTCGACCTCTCGATTTTCGAACCCTTAGAAACCCACTAAGCGCCTGGTTGGTACTCGGCAATCGAACTTGGCCGAAATCAGCTCCACTGGCAGCCTGAGATTATCTGCTCAGGTCATCTCGACAGATAAATTGAATTAGATTTAATGTAATTTTAATTTAACGAATTTTCTAAAATCTCCGACAGATTATCGGACACTTGATTATGCGGCTAATTAAGTCTACGAGTCTTCTTCTTTGAATTTTTTTTTATAAAATATGTGAAGTGTATTATTTTTTAGCTGTATCTATGTCGTCGTCATAAAAGAAAATTTTAGAACAAAGTTTTTTTTATGTGTTATAGTAAAAAAGGATTCTTATGTTGAGAAAAGTTAAACGAGCATTTCATCCCATTTTTTTTTAATTACCATTCAATTCAATATTATTATTACTTATTAATAATTTTTTAAAATATATTTAATTGATAAAATTGATTGGATGCCATTTTTAATTGACTAACAAAACAATTGATTATTATCAAACACCTTAATAAAAAAAATTAGTCAGATTAATGAAATTTTCGTCAATACAGGATTATGAGAAAGGATGTATTATATATACCATTATCCTACTTTCGAATAGACTATTTTTTGCATCAAGATCCCTTCATCAAACACCTTAACAATCTTAGAATATTTGATATCAATAAAAATGAACATAAATAGACTCGTGAAAGAACAAAGAGTGAAAAGTTGCTCATTAGACACGAAATTTGAGCAGTTGTTAAAACACTTTTAGTAAAAGTACTTAATGGCAGGCTCTAAAGCTTGAAAAATAAATATCAGATTTTTTTTTTATCTAGTTTAATGTGATCCAATAATTCTGGGAAGTGCATGTGGCTACTGACGTGGTGGCATTTCTAACACCGCGTGTGTAAACAGCATAGGTTTCTGGGTTCATTTCCTCTTATCTCCACTTGTTCCTAAATTAAGGGGGCGTTGAATTAGATTAGAAAAGATTAATACATAATTTTTTAATATGATCCAACGACTTTTTTAATTTAGACCAAGAGGTAATTAAAGAAACAGACCAGAAGATTAGGTCTGTTATATAAAATACCCAAGGTAGGAATCAATAGTCGCATGGTTGAACGCCATGTCACTTACCACCATACCCTAAGGGCAGTAAATATAGATTTATTATTATTTTTTTAAATAAACATTTAATTAATATTGAAGATAATCCATGTGTGTTTATGCTGATTAATTTTAAAGATGACTTATCTAATGGGTTAAAACTCAATTTAGTCTCTTATTTTATGGTCTGTTCCCATTTTCGTCCCACATGTTTTACTTAACCCAATTTAGTCCTTCTATTTTCGGATGTTTTCCCAAATCTATCCTTCCGTCCAAATCTCAGTTAAACTTGACGGTTGGACTTGTTTTATCGGTGGATTAGACCGGTTGCTTTTATTTTATCCTCGTTTCCCCAACGTCTGGAGAAAACCTAGCCCGTAGCGCCCCGTAGCCTGTGTCTCCACTCTCCAGCGTGAAGTTCACCTTCTCCAGAAAATTGCGAAGTTCATCACAATCTTCTCCTTCTTCTTCATCGATGTAAGGCAAGGTAACCTACTGCTGCTGTCTCCTCTTTACTTCCATTTCACCTCCAACAGGTCTCCCCTCCCACCATTTTCTGTTTGTTGTTTTAATTTTAGCTTATGTTTCATATGTCACAGATAAAAGCATGCATTGTGGATCAAAAATCCTCCTTTGATACATACCTAAAGATTTTGGAGCAGCTCCGGCAAGTTAGGTCAACTTTTAACTTTTCTTGTACGTTTGCTCTTCATGGCAGGTATGCTCTTGTATGTCAAATGAACTTGTACATAGTATTTGAAATTGAATTTGCAAAATATCCTAGTGAAGAACTCATTGATATGTAGGGTAATGTAATCTTGTTATTTTTTTTCCAAGCAGAGTGAGTGATAGCTAATGAAGAACTCAAGCTTCTGTAGATTGTAGTTTATTTGATTCTCAGTGAAGTCAAATTATTGATATCAGCTCACTCAACCCTTATTTAATGTCTCAACGTAGTAAACCTGACTCTAATTTAGATCGTACTCCAGATTATGGTAAGATATACACATATGAGTACTTGATTTACTATGTTATATTTTTTTCATTGAGTTATTATACATATTTTTCTAGGACTTTGTGGTCAACATGATTTCCTTACAATTAAGTTATATTATAAT
>JBAMIB010000002.1:2217929-2230189 GCA_037177415.1 Kaempferia rotunda
CCCCAGGCGATCAAACCTTATCCGCGCAGTCGTCGCAATCGCACTGACGAAGTTTGAGGTTATCATCTTCCGGGCGCCTCGGACCCTAAAAGTAAAAGTCAACACTGTGTTGACTTTTCTCCGGGTCATCTCCGGTTGCCTCCGATCGCTTGGGTGATGTCAGACATCCGGAATAGGGCTCACCCGAATTCATTTCTGTCCTTCTCCTCGAGCGTGTTTCTTCCCCGGCTTCTCGTCCCTCGAACGCCGTGCACGTCCTTTTCGTCCGTCGGTGTACTCTTCCGCAGTCTCCGCGTTCCTCGGATGCGCTGAGTCCATCGACTCTCTCCCCGCGCCATCCTTCTCATCCGCTGTGTCTTTCGCTCGACTTCTTGTGCTCCTAAGCTCCTGCACACTTAGACACAAGGTTCAAATACACATGACCTAACTTACTTGGTTGATCATATCAAAACACCTCTGGGGACCAACACTATCAAGATCAAATCCTACAGACTTAGTGAAACTTATTAGATCACAAAGCATCTAACTTTAACTGTTTATTATTCATCAAAACTTAGGTTCATTTATTGATGCTAGCTGCACCAACACTACTTGCATGATTATATCATAAAGCTTGCCTGCTTAGGTTCACAATAAAATGCTTTGGACTTAGATCAATTTATGCTTCAAATTCTCTTTTTATTTAAAACTTTTTATGATGATCCTATTTTTTATTTCTTGTTCTCATTTATATTTCTTGGAAGAAAAGTGATGAATGTTTGCTCTCATTTATTCTTGTTGTTTTTTTATTGATATTCATCAAGTTCTGGAAACTATTTATTTGATTCTAAAATAAGATTCTTGTTCTTATTCTCTCTTACATAAATTTTTGGATTTGATCTATTTTCCTAAAAAGGAGGTTATCAGTATTTTTTTATTTTAAAAATGTCACACTAAAATAACAAGCTATTTTATTTGCCTTATTAGCAATATTTTTAGATTTGTTTTTGTTGGTTCCTTTAGACCGACCTGTTATACTTCTAAGCAATCAGCTCAATTTACTTGGTTAAGTCTTTTATTCTTAACTTACCTGATCTATTCAATTCGTGTTGGTCAATATCTAATTATCTATAGGCAATCATTTTATCCAACCTTGTCGATTGATTGGGATTTCATACTTTTAGCAAGTGTTCCTTAAATCAAAACCAATTAAAAAAACAAACCAGTTAGTAACGAAATTAAGTCCAATTAAAGACATATTAAACCGATTTAATTGGGTTAGCAATTTAAATGGTAAAGGAACATGAGCATGAAGCGGGTATGGTTTTGGATTTGATCGAAATCCGACCCATTTACATTTTCTTCCATCTAATCGGGCCGAAATTAACGGCCCATCATAATTCCGGATCAAACGGTTGGGATTGAATAAGGTAAATCGATCATAAGCGCCGGTCGAACTTGGGTTGAAATGGTGTAGCTGGTTCGCGTCCGCCGCCGTCGCCGCCTCTTCTCGCCGTCGCCGCTTCTCCTCGCCGTCGCCATCGCCGGCAGCCAAGCCACCGAGCATCCTGTCCAGTGTTTCCCCGACAACCCCGTCGGAGGAGGCTTCGGCTCCGAGCAGCTACTGTACCCTTCGGTCTCGCTTCACCTCCTGGAAGAAGGCAATTCCTGATCCATTTCACTAAATTGCAGCGATCGAACCCTTCCGAGCCAATTGATTTGCTCATTTCTCACTGATCAAGATCATCAGGAAGTACTTTACCTATTTCGGAGGTAATAATCACTCGCTTTTCATCGCCGATTCATTTCCAAGCTTTTTTTTTTGTTCTCCCCTTTGAATCCCAATCGCAAGGGAGAAATGCCAATTGTTGCACCAGAAGAGTAGACGAAGAACATACTTTGAATTTTGTTGCTTCTTCTTCCATATTAATAATATCCTCGTGTTGATTCAAACTTATCCGATTTTGGAGGTTTTCCCCAATTCGATTTGTTGATGATTTTTTTTAAAAAAAAAACAAACCAATTCAAAAGTCCATTCATAATAAACTAATTCAAATGTTGCGTAATCTTTGTTTGACTGCGCTACATTTCCAACTTCCACCGCCGTTTACATTTCTTTTCAACATTTTGACCATTTCTATATCTAAAATAATTATAAATAAAAAAATTTGTATTCAGCCCTTGACTTTTAAGGTTTAAAAGTTTAGGGACTAAACCGACTATTGGTTCCTTGTTAAGCACTAGCGGTCAACAAATTTTACAGATTATTTTTTCAAAAATTAGGGGAAAAATTGAAAAATGAAACTCTAGGTGCTTAAATTAGATTGGAATGTTTGATTAATCATTAACTGATCCCCATCAATTTTTTATTTATTTCGGTCGTTAATTTGAAAACAAGGATCCACATCAATGACCGTTCCAATAATATATCCTCAAATTCCCATCAGAGCTGTGCGCTGACGTTTTCCTATCTGAACTGCCATTTTGATCGTCGGATTGCGCCGAGATTCGTGATCTGTCCCTTTCTTTAAATTTTTCAACGCGCTATTCACGCTTCTAACGGACGCCGTCCCGCCCCCCGGGAGCGCACTACCTCCTCGAATCCATGGTGGACTCATCGAGGCAGGGGAGTGGCGCCGCCGCCCCGAGACCTGGAGCCGAAGGTCGGGTGACAGAGGCGCGGGCGGTGGCGGGGAGGATGCGGATCGAGGATTGCCTCCGCGAGCCGGAGGAATTGGGCGGAGTCGATCGGCCGAGGCGCAAACTTTGCCCCGTTGCGTCCACCTCGCGGAAGTTCCTCTTTCGATATCTCTCGTCTTTCAAGAAGCGTTCGGGCGGCGGGGAGGGCAGCCCGAGATCGCCTCGGGCGCCGTTGCTAGGGTGTCGGCATTCGAGGAGGAAGGGAAAGGAGATGCCGCGGGAGGAAGATGGAGTAGAAAAGTCGGCGTCGTTTGATTCCAAGGTGGCGGAGGAGGTTGGTGGAGACGCTACTGTTGGGTCGACGGAGCCTGTCCCAGGTATGTTGCGCGGATCGAGTCGTTGATTTTGTCTATTCCTACATGGTTGCTGTTGCAGCTTGAATGTTTGATTTATTGTTATGGCTTCAAATCCTGCTCATAAACGTTCAAAAACTTGTGCTTTTTATGAAACCTGATAGAAGTGATTAGTAGAAGATCCTCATGAATTCAGATACTGATTTTTTTTTTCTAATGGAATTTGCAGTACTTGTTCAAGCTAGGTTTTAGGCTGTTCAACAGAGTTGAGCAAACAAAAATATAATGATAACTTCTAACTGAGGAGAAGTCATAGTTTTTATCTGAGAATTGTTCTTTGTCAACCAAGCTTCCTAAACAGAAGTTCTCGAAAGATGCAAAATAATTTTTTGTTCTACTACAAAGCCTACATCAAAAGTGATTGATGGTATCATCCGTTTTGATCTCTTTAAATCCAGGACAATTATTTTCAGGTCAAATCATTTGCTAATTTTCCTTGAGAAATTATTGACTTAGATTTACAAGTGCTTGAACACCATGAATTGGATGATCTATTCTTCGCAAGAACTCTTAATATAGTTTTTAATTTGCTTTGATCTTCTATGTTAATAATGGACAGCTAAGCTCTCCGTGGCCTAGCTAAAGTTCATCGCCTTTCTTTAGAAAAAGTTAGCTCATCATATTCACCTGTTTGCGTCATTTGAGTGTCGGTGCAGTATCTATATCAGTGATTCTGTATGGTGCAAGATTCATTTCGCCCCTTCCAATCGATGTATAATTCGATTGACAAAATGAATTCCTTGTCCTAGTTTTAGCGAGAAGCAATTTTTATATGAATGACGATCTGTTTATTGTTGCACTGACCAGAACTATGTGAATGCTTAACCCAGGTAGGAAGCCCGAGATGTCTTTTAATCTAGGAATGGGAGTTGGAATTGCTTATGCCCTATCGAGGTGGGAAACTGAATTCAACAGAATGAAAGACCTCCACTTTCAAATGGAAATGCTGCTTAACGAAATCAGAAGTGAAGTTGCAAATACTCACGTCGCTTCTGGCATCCTAAATCCAAGCCATGAATTTGCCTCTTCATCAGATTGTAGTGGGGTTGTTAGTAAATTTAACAATATCTCATTTCAAGATCATGGTGCAAATATTCGTCTGGAAGAAGTGAAGTCTACTGTTGAGTCACGGCACTTAAACGATCACATTAGGAGCCAGAGTATGGATCAAATGGAAGCAGAGCTAGCATTCGAGCTAGAACAGCTGCAGCTCAGCTTGGATGGAAATGACTCCATGACTCTCTCAGAACAAGCAAAACTTGAGGTATAGTTATACATATGCCAAGAAATACATCTGTGATCATAATAAATGCCACATTTTTTTTCCCATCATGCTGAACTTTCTCTTTTTCAATTTTCTTTCCATATGATTGTTAAGATTCCTGGCAGGGAGATAGTTTGAGTTATTATTTTGCAACACACACCATGCTAAGTCAATTATACATAGTTTCTTAATAAAAAATTCAAAACATTCATTTCAGTTTGAACTTTTGTTTATTCCTGGAACATGAGAAATTGGAAAAACAATGTGCAATATGATTCCATTCTGAATAACCTATAACTTGTTAGTTAGCACATGCAGAACCTGATAGGGTTTTGATGATGCATGCCTATTTCTTTAACAAGGGTTTAGGGTGCATCCACCTAATTGCTCTCTGAATCGAGGAAGACATTCAAGGTAGACTGATACATGGAAATCATTAGATTTACCTGCATTATTCTTGTTTACATATAATATAACGCTCCTTGAGAAATCCCCTTAATATAAAAATCTGCTTTGTCTAATCTATCTTTCATCCCTTCTTAACAAAATGCTAATATCTATGGTATTCTCGTTTACATATAATATAATGCCCCTTGAGAATTCCTCTTAATATAAAAATTTTCTTTGTTTAATGTATTATTCATCCCTTCTTAACAAAATGCTAATATCTCCATTGATGAAAAAAAATACAGATAGCCTATGGGAGCTCAAGTTCTTCCGAAAACGGTGACCCTCAAGAAGATTACTACAATGTTCACAGTGGCGGCGTCTCCGCAAGGGAACTAGAGAGAAGATTATATGAATTAATAAATACAAGGCAACAGGAGCGGATAGCAGAGTTAGAATCTGCACTGGAACTGACAACGAAAAGTCTTGGTGACAAAGAAGTTGAAGTTTCCTGGGGTTGGGATGCATCAGTTCCCTCACGGCAACATCAAGATATGCTTTCAGTAAACTTTGATAAAGTCGCAAATGTGGCAAACCTCTGAAAGAAGCCCAAGGCATAGTTGTATCGTTAAACACTGAAGATTGTCTCGAAGGATCTTGATTCGGTGTCATGTTGTTCAGTTTATTGTTATGCATTCAAAATGATAGGCAATGTTGCAGCTCAGATTGTGAGCTCCTATTATTTTGTACCCTCTCCCATTTTTGTGAGCATGAACACTGTAGATGTTACGATATGCCCAAAGACTGTTGTTGTATATTAAAACTTGTTGTGCAGATTTGATATTAACGCAGATGTTGGTTGATCTCTGAAACAAATGGAAAAATATAGAAAATAAATAGAACCTTTCGTTTTGAATAACAAAAGGCTATCAGTGACTTCCCACCTAAAGTTTCAGAACAAGCCTTACAAGATGTCTGAATGCAAGTAAACAAAAGAATGTGAGTTTCACCTCAATAAACGGATAATGATTAATATACCATTCCAAAATTAAAAAAACAGCACCAATATTGATCGAAACAGCAATTGTTTCATAGATATACTAGACCACAAGTAGAACATGTTCACAGATGGATAATATAATTTCTAAAAACTATTATAAAACCAACAAATATTCTACTTGATAACATAAATCAGTACTGTTATCTGCCAAGGCATGTGCAAGTAGTCATAAGATTGAAACCTAAATTTTAGAATGGAAATTAAACACTGGTAGTTCTGCAACAGTTATGATGTTTTGGCACCTAATCCTCGTGACTTTGGCCGCCTGACTGCGGTTAAGGGGGTGGTGATCCCCTGGCCATCTCTCCCCAAGCCTGTGCCAGGAACAAAACCCATCTTCGCCATCATCCTCGACCCAAACCCTTTCGTGTGATTCTCAAAGGCACCAATTCCGGCTGTCTCTGTTTTTCCTTGTCCATTGTTCTTCGTGATGCTTGTCTCGGCCTCAAATTGAATGCCGAGTCCAAGTGATTTGGGACGCTGCACTACTTCGATTGGTTGAACAATGCCTTGTCCTTCCTTGCCCAACCCAGAGCCTTCCACAAATCCCATCTTGGCCATCATTCTTGAGCCAAAGCCTTTTGTGTGCACCTCGAATGCACCAATGCTTGAGCTAGTGTTTGTAACCATTGCATGTGAGGTGGTAGTAGTAGTTTCTGGATCCATGGCAGGGGTCTCTTTCTCTGTACCATCTTGCATGACTCCAGAGGAAACAAATGACACAGGCCGTTTCGAATACTCCTGCTTCTGAAATCGTCTCCCACTTCCATTTGCTTCATGCTTCTTTGCTAGCTTTGCTGGAGCAGACTGGTGCTCGCGAAGTATAGAACCTTTTGCTTTGGTTCTTCTCCAAGGCTCCATCTTCGAACGTGGGCCGACAACAAAATCATCAACTTCTTCCACACTGGGGCCCAGCAACTGAATAATACAACAAGAACATCATCAGACAAAAACAGAATCATCCATAAAGGAGACCCGTCAACCAGAATATCAAAATATAACTACCTGTACTATCAAATATCTCTACTCAAGTACCTTATCAAGCCGAACTTTGTCCCTTATGGAAGGAAGGCATGTTTTCTGGGTCCGGCTCACTGTCACAAATCTGAAAATAATAATCTCAGTCTGATGATTGATATTTGTCTAATAGATTAACTGAAACAAACACTAGCACTGACAAATAATGTCTTAGAGGATCAAACCATTTCTCAGTAATATTACAATTTACATAGCCAACCTATTTATCTGATGGAACTCGGGCATGAAGAAATAAAGTTATCTACTAATGAATTTAATAATTAGCGAGGACAGAAAATTAGAACAAAACAACCTTTTCTTGCCAGAGCCTTGACAACCACTCTTCAGGTGATATACGGATGCAAGTCTTTGGACCTGATGAAGAAAATCAAATACACCATGACTTTGACCATTGACAAATGAATTTGCATTAACAAAAAATGGATAAGAACATGCTTCCTCAAAAGAAGGGAAGAACGAGGAGGATCACTTGTGTGTACTTGAATGGGTAGGATAGAGAACAAATCATACCTGAGAACAATCACGTGCATGCATTGGTTGGAACGAGAACATATCAACCTCACTAACCACCAACTGTCTAAGTTTCTGCATATAAACATGTATAAAGTCGCTTTTTCATTATTTCTACATAAAAAGAGCCTATCATCTGTTTAGCAGAATTAATATTCCTAAAAATGGCATATACACGATTTTTATGTAATGTTATAGATCCTCATAAGAGCCAAAAAAAAAAAAAAAAAACTGGACATTCTTAATTATCCATGATATGTAACACCAATAGGAGGATATGATATTGCCCAATGTGAACAATATAACACATAGCTCTTTAATTGGTTATAAAATCAATAAATAAGCAAAGGACGATTTTAATATTTCCCTTTAGGGATGATTACTAAACTTACCCCATAGGTGCCATTAACACAAAATCATATAAATAAGGACAGAAATGTGTTTTTTGAAAAAATTATTGTAGTTTAAGGCTACTTTAAGAAGATTCATAGAGCCTATTTTTCATAAGGCTTGGCCATGATATACCCTCACATAGAGTGCAATGAAAAGACAATATTCAAACCACAAATAGTTGAAACAAACACATGATGATGATGATTTTACAGCTACAATAATCCACAAATTCGCTATGCTCACTAAATTTGAATGCACAAACAAGAATCGGCCTTACATAATTTATTTGATCGAGATCAACACCTCGATTGATCATACGTTGCCGGCGCTTTACAGCAACCAGTTCTTTTCGATGCTTCTTTTTTCCCCCTACAATAAAGTCCAAAATTAGCATTAAACTGATCACACTAGCAGGTGATCAAGCTCAAGAGCTACCTGGAACATTGCTTTTCCTTGTAGTAACAGATTCACGTGGCCATGATCGTGAAAGCTCAGAAGAAGACTTCTTTTTTCGCAATGCTGCCCTGGAGTCTTTTAAAAGTATGAAATCTTCAACTGCTGGTACTCCAACATCAGCTGCAGGCCAACCCGTACTATATCGCATGTGCCCCATTTGTTTCTTTGCTTTGGGCTTCTTCATGCCATATTCTGAAGATAAATTCATCAAACCAATCGTTGTTAACTTGGTTCTATGCTTACTAAGATTTTCCCCAGATTTCAACAAACCATCTTCATCAGATGAATCCAAAATTGCAGATTCCAGAGAGTCAATATTCAATAATTTCACATCTTCTCCAATCCCTTCCAAATAATCTTGTGCAACATCGTCATCAATATCAGAATCACTATCTGATGACAAATTACCTCCTTCGGACGAAGAATCATCCTCTTCATCTTCTTCACTATCTCCTTGCAAAGACTCCTCCATATCCTCCTCGTTATCAGAAGACTCCACAATATCAAGCATTCCGTCCTCGTCCTGATCTGCATCCTCGTCATCACTGTCATCATCGTTAGACAAGTTAATCTCCTCTTCCGGTGATGAAGTGTCCTCAGTGTAGATCCTAACACCTCCAATCGACAAGTAACCTTCATTTCTAACATTCTTTGTGGCTTCTGGAGTTGAGAAAGATCCAAGCCCCAATATTTCTTCCACCTCCTCTCCCTCTCCTTCTTCAGTATGGCGGAAACCTAAACCAACACCTCCGATCATCTCCAAATCCAATCCCAATGTGTCTGCACCATCCTCCTGATCCGCATCCACCTCCTCCCCGTGATATCCTAACCCCAGACCGCCGACTACCAAAGGATGGTACTCGTAGGAAGGGATCTCAGCTTCGAGATGCACGCATGGGCTAGGATCCACGAAGGCCTCGGTAAGCGGGGCATCATGGGAGCAAGAGAGAAGGATCGGGCGTCTCAGGTCGTCGCCTCCGCCGGAGGACTCCGCGTGGGCGTAGGTGTACCGGAAGGGGTTCGCCCGCCCACGCATCCGTCGGTCTCCATCCATCCTCGCCCGACCACCGGCAGAGCCACCTCCGGGTCTTCCCCGAACTACTTCATGGCCGTAAGAGAAAGAATTTGCACGGGCAGCTTGTGCCCGGCCTCTGCCGCCGTTTTTGTTGGGCCTCCGCCGTCCGCCGCCCATTTCTTCAGCCTCGAGATGGCCAGATTTCTTCAAAAGGAAATTGCGAAAGAAGAAAAAAAAAAAAAAAAAAAGGTCAAAGCGGCCGATTGTCACGTGAGAAAAACATGAGAAGAATTCTTGTGTTCCAATTCAAAGACCAGGATTTATCTTCGGGCCATCAGAAAATCACTGGGCTTTAAAGTTGGCCCAGTTATTACAGACTCGGAAGGCTGAGACAGATATGGGCGTCGGCCTATTTTATCTTTCAATCGTACGGTCTAGATTTATTTGGGCCGCATATAAAAAGTATGCTCGATAGAGACCTAGGGCTTACCTGTCTCGGCGTCTCACTCGTTTTCAACGTGGAGGTCTTCGGCAAGGCGCTCCTCTCTGGTCTCTTCTCATCTCGAAGCCGAGCATATACTGGAGGTGACGGCTTCTGCTTCTTTCTCTAGATCTTTTGTAATCTTCGGATCTGTGCTTTTATGCATCACCGATTGGCTTTCTAAGTCTCTGAGGTTTGCTCTCATTTTTCTTCCATGGGTCACCAAGTCGGGCAATTACTTGTCTAGATTCATGGCCACCAAGTCCAACACCAAGAACAGTACGTGTTACTACGACATGTGTCTACGTTTTTTTTTTCCTGAAATAATGTAAATTTGAATGTAATGTAAATTTGAATGTGTATTTGTTGTAATTTTCTCAGCGGCATCAAAGAAGAAGGAGGTGAAGAAAGAAACTGGACTCGGTTTGACCTACAAGAAAGATGAGAATTTTGGTGAATGGTACTCTGAGGTGAGTACGCGTGCATTAAAATTTGTATTGTCGTGTATGTTTTCATAGTCGTGGCACTAATTTCTTTCCTTTTTCCTGTCAGATTGTTGTTAATAGTGAAATGATTGAGTACTACGACATTTCTGGTTGCTACATCTTGAGACCATGGTCAATTGCCATTTGGGAAACCTTACAAGTGAGTGTTATTAGAGTCGTATTCTAGCATCTGTTTCTCTTAGACATCGTTTTCTAATTCAATGATCGACACATTAAATACCAGTGGCATGTTGTGTGTTTCTATTGCTTAATATGTGAAATTTATTGTATCTTACACGCAGACATTTTTTGATGCTGAAATAAAAAAGATGAACATCAAGAATGCTTATTTCCCTCTATTCGTTACTGAAAATGTCCTTCAAAAGGAAAAGGATCATATTGAAGGTTTTGCTCCTGAGGTAAATTTTTAGCTTATTTTATGGAGTTATATCTCTAGTGAAATTGACTTCGTTTTTGATGTAAAAATTACAGTTCTTTCCTTGTTCTTTTGTTATGTAAATATTGAAGGTTCCTTTTCAAGCTATAGGCAAGGGATTGGTTAAATTTAGAGAAAAGTGGAAAGAAAGAGAGAAGGCAGGAGGAACTAGGAAGAGAGCATCTTGGTATAGTAGTAATGTGAATAAAAGATGGGAGATCAGGAGGGAATTTCTTTTCAGTCTCATTGATGTCTAGCTTGACATAGTATATTGTAACATTGTAGCGGATGCTAGTTTTGAAAAGACATCCAATTGAAGGGCAGTTATCTTTGTCTAGACTGAGATAAGCGGTCAATCTTTAACTTCAATGTTCAACCTTTTTTCTGTCTAAAAATAGGTATATAAGCGAAAAGATACAGGATATGACTTAGTATGAGTAGTGCTAATGTTTCAGTTTCTTACATTGTTATTGTCATATGGCAATGCCAATGGACAACTAAAACTTTATATTTGAGTTTGGAAATTATTATGCCATGCTAATTGTGTATTTGATGGTGATCATATTTTTGTGTGATTTAATAAAGAGTAAAATGTTATAATCAAAATCCTGCTATACATTAAAGACCAGCATCAATTGTTTGTTTTGCATTAATGCATAATAGCACAAGCAGAGAGGTTCTTTTTTTTTGTATATTTAATTAATTTGTAGATAGATTGAGAGATTCTGTTTGACTATAGATCCTGTATTTGTTGTAGCTTGCTTAGTGTTGCATTCATGCGATGATAATAAATTTTAAGAGTTTCTGACACTTGAAGTTGGATTTGTTAGATTATCATAGTTAACTTTTGTTCTCATCACTTTGTATCCTTGATGTCCATGTGACAATGTACCATTGTTCTTTCTTGCAGGTTGCTTGGGTGACCAAGTCTGGACAGTCTGAGTTGGAAGTGCCTATTGCAATACGTCCCACAAGTGAGACTGTCATGTATCCATATTTTTCAAAATGGATCAGGGGCCATCGTGATTTGCCATTGAAAATTAACCAATGGTGCAATGTTGTTAGATGGGAATTCAGCCACCCTACTCCTTTTATCAGGTACTTTTCATGTTTTTATTCTGAGTTCACATGAATGTTCTTGCCATCTGAAGTCTTTAAGTTTAACTTCTTCAGAAACATGTATTTTAGATTTTCTAAATCCTTGAGGTTGTAGTGCCTAAATTTGGTTTAAATAATGAGAATAAGTAGTTTTCTATATATTTAGCCAAAATCCAAGTTCGTAACAATTTAGACTCAAAAGTATTTAACTTGTAGTAGATTTATTCTCTCATTAAATGCCAGTTAAAACTTTCGTCAAGTGATTGGTGGAGCTTGATTTATTTCATCAAAGGTTTTCCAATATTGAAATATGGTGCATCTTTTCAATGTCCTCCCAACCCCTTCTGTTGTGCGCTCATATACCCAACCCCCACATGTTGAGTTCCACCATTTGTCCCAAGAGAATGAGAGCTCATTGGTGTTTCCCACCACCAGCTCATTGCTTAATACATCCTAACATTGCCATACAGATTTACACCAGAGTCTGCTATCATGATAATCAACTCCATGAATACTTTTAAGATTTTCTTGAGCATACTTTTGGCATTATCATCCACTGTAGTTGTGGTGACCCCTCTTATGTCAGTTGCATGTGGACCATTTGA
>JBAMIB010000002.1:2230289-2268234 GCA_037177415.1 Kaempferia rotunda
AGTAGCAGATAGAGGTAAGGTTTTTAACTAAGCCTTTAATTAAATAACATAATTTAGTAATTTTAATCAACTCTTAACTATGATTGAGATAATTTAAATAGGCTTAAGTAAAACTAATAAATTTATCCCATTAATTTAGTATATATTTAAAAATATATATTTTTTATTTTTTTTATTTTAAAATATTTAGATTTTTTTTAGTCAATATATTTTATATTTAAAAAATACTGAAATAATATCGGCACAACATGATACAGTATCCGGGACCGAAACCTTGGCATGACTCAAGATTTTGAATTATGGACTATGGTAAACCATGAACAATTGTTGCCATATCATTGTCACTCAACCAGGATCATTAGAGGAATTTGACAAGGAGTGCAAGGGTGCTGTACTTTGCCTGTGTGCCAATCTGATGGAGTGGGTTGGGTAGCTATGCCTACAGCAAAGAAGATCTTACTGACCTGATGAAGTGTCTAGTGATCCAATAGCGCTATAGGTCAGCAATTTTCCTGGATAGTGAAAACATCAACAATGTCAACAAGGAATAGTTAACAGTAGCTGGTGGTGTGATGGCCATTGGTTGGTTGGTGGAATGAGAAGACAAGGAAGCTTTTACTCCTCGCCGAGGAAGCCATTGACTGCTTAGTGAATGATAGGATCTTACTGGCCTGATGAGGGATCTAGTGATCCAACCGCTATAGATCAACAATATACATGGATAGTGAAAGCATGAACAATGTCAGCAAGGATGTAGTTAAAGTAGTAGGTGATTTGAAGGCCATTGGTTGGATGGGTGAATGAGAAGACAGGGAAGCAAAGACTAGTGAACTCCCCACGAGCAAGCCATTGGCTGCTAAGTGAATGATAAGAATGATGATGTTGAGGTGATGGGTTAAGAAGAGGATATTGGTGAGTCAACTTCCAAACCTACCATGTCTTTTTGTATTTTTTTTTCACAAGTTTATGAATTGTTTTATGTTAATCGATGCCAATGTTTAAAAAAGCAGCTCAGCCACATGAGGCTAGGAGGACTTTTTTCATGATTTTTGAGTAACTCTTGTGATTATAAACATTGATAAATTAGCATGGGCTTACTTAAGTGGTTATTTTTTAAGTTGTAAACATTTTATATATTCATTAAATTCCAATAAATATAATGTATTCATTGTTGAATCATGCATTGTACATTCTATGAATTTTTTATGTGGAATCATGAATTAAATGGATCAATTATTATACTTTGCTGAATACATGCTAATAATTATTATCAAAAATATTTTTGGAATTTTTAAAATCTTGACAATGTATACCCTTGCATTTAGATATGTGCTTTATGCAATTGGTCAATAGCCTATCTGGAAACATCTTTTAAAACGTTGGTCGTCACAAGTGAAACATCTCCTTTCACACATTGATCAATACAAAAACTAGGTTGAGACATCGAAGCTCTCTTCAACTCCTCCAATTCTTCTCCTTGTTCTTAATGTAATGAAGCATAATCTTCTTCCTTCAATGTGAAGTGCTATTTATCCTACAACAACAATGCGACACATGGGCAGTGAGCAATTTATTTTCTAGCAATGATTGAAGTGAGTCTTCTTTCTCGTTCAGAAGATGAGATTCCTCCAGTGACAGTGGTAAATGAGGATACACGCTAAGATAGGTACACGACTTTCTCTAGCAGCAGGACAAGGCTTCTTCATCATTTGGTATTTCCTCTTTCGCTCTTCTTCGGTTGACTTAAGGCTTGTCATAGGGCCCCTTGGTCAATTCTTCTAGTCTTTTCTGCTCCATTATTGTTAAGGCTGGGCACAAGCGTAGGCACCATGATCAACACAACTCCAACATGTCTTATTCTGACCAAGGATAGACCTGGAGCAAAACTTTAAAGCTTTGTTGTCCTTCAAAATCTATTAGATAATGAATTTGTCCAAGCCATGTCAACTCCTACCCTCATTTATCTCATATATTGGAGATAACTCTTTCCTTCATCGAACCTTTAAAGCAAAGAAAAACTATGCAGTATTGAGATAAGTGATGCCTCTTAATGAAATTTGATTTTGTTACCAATACTAATTCCGTAGTTTCGTGAAATGTCATCTAATATTAACTATTCTTTTGTATAATGTGCTAAATCTTAAAAAAAAAATGGGATTCTCTACAATTGTCTGAGTTGTCTCTTTCTTGTTGGGATTTATGCACTGTCTGACTGTCTGCTTGACTGACTGTTGTCATATTGTTCTTATCTGAAGGAGCCGAGAATTTCTATGGCAAGAAGGGCATACAGCTTTTGCAACTCAAGCTGAAGCAGATCAAGAGGTACCTCAGTAGTATATCTGTGTGATGGTAATTAGCCATATTTGCTAAAAAAAAGTATGATTATCTAGGTATTGGTTGACAATTGATGTAATCGCTATGATGAAGGTATTCTCAGTTGTCACTTAACAACCACTGAATAAGCCAATGACAAGACATCCAAATCAAATATGATTGAAGTACTTTTTTAAAAAAATATATATATCTTTTATACATGGTGATAGATTGTTTGGTTTCATCCATTTGATTGTTTTTTTTTCTGATATCATATGTTGTAAATGCTGAGAGCCTCAAATAAAGCCCTTCTTGAGGTGCACATATTGGATTCTCAAAGTTGTTCTTTGGTTATAGTTCTAGTTGAAAGTGGCATGACATAAAATCTGTTTGAAACTCGTAGTTGTTTTAAAATTAGCCAGTTTGTCGATAAAGCTAGCCTCAATGCTGTCATTGTTCCAGGTACTTCAAATCTTGGAATTATATAGGAAAATATATGAAGAATTCCTTGCAGTTCCTGTTGTTAAGGGTAGGAAAAGTGAACTGGAAAAGTTTGCTGGTGGCTATTATACTACCACTGTTGAGGTACTAATGATTATTACTATCTGCAATTCTCTTTCTGCATGTTATATGGTTGATTTATTATCAAAAGCAGTACCTTTTGCCTGAAGCAGTCCTAGTTTTTTAAGAAGTATCCACAATTTTCCAGGCTTTTATTCCAAATACTGGCCGTGGAATACAAGGTGCAACCTCACATTGCTTGGGACAAAACTTTGCAAAGATGTTTGAGATAAATTTTGAGAATGAGAAAGGCGGGAAGTCATTGGTCTGGCAGAATTCCTGGGCATACACTACTCGAACGGTAATTTTTTATGCTATAGTAATGATTCTTTGTTGATGATCTTAGCACATCTGATGTTGCAGATAATTTATCTGTAGAGAAAGAGAAGCTTAATCCTAGTATTGAAATATTGATCCTCTTCTTTCTAATGGTCTACTTTTATTTACTTCTATACTGTAACATCACTACTGGCATAGACAATTTGTTCAGGCAATAACTATTTCTTCTAAACAAGAAAATGAAGCACACGATACAGTTATTTGTTCAGGCAATAACTATTTAATATTAAATTCTTGAAGTTTGTGATAATTGTATGCCTCTGTTCAAGGTGGGCCAAGTTCATGGTACTTCAATAAATAATTGAACTTAGTGATTGATCTACCAACTATAATTTAAAAATAATCGCAAAAGAAGCAGAGGAATTGATCATTTATCATTTTCAGGTAATTTATGTCATATTTCAAGTATAATATAGATCAATTTTCACCTGAAAGCACAAAAGGCAGGTAATCTTCATTTCAGTTGCTCACCCATAGGTTGCAAGTGCACTAAGTGATTTAACGTGTAGTGTTTAAGTTTCTGAACTTTATTTTGACTGCGCCAAAGTACGAGGCTTGTCTGCACATACAAACTAAAAAAAAAATTGTACGATTCATGAAGATTATCTCAGTATAAGCAAATTAGTATTTGCCTGACTGCTATCAGACGATTAGCATACTACAGTGGTAACTATACTACTGTAGATTTCCATTGAATGCCACTGACCACAGTCATGATACATCCTCTTGCAATTGGATCATGAAATGTAATACCCCAAATCCCACATCCGAAGTCATGGGTTTGAAATTTTTGGAGGTGTTATATGAAGAAAGTAATTACACGTTACATTTGATGAAGGGATCTTGATTTTTTAATGGTTTATATCTTCTGAAAGAGTTTGCCACTATTGATAATTAGTCAGCAATCTGTGTCTTGATGCACTGTCAATCCTACTATTGCTGTGCTTGATAGCAACTAGCACCTGGTTGGCATACTTATGATTTTTCATTCAAATTAAAATTACACCATGAGAATTTGATGTGTAATTCAGAAATTATACACTCTGCTAGAGTGTCTGCCTTTCCTAATATTTAGATTTGTGCAGATTGGGGTTATGGTGATGGTCCATGGAGATGATAAAGGCTTGGTTTTACCACCCAAAGTGGCAGCAGTGCAAGTTGTTGTCATTCCTGTACCATACAAGGATGCAGATACAGATGCTATTTTTAATGCTTGCTCATCAACAGTTCAGACACTTTGTGAAGCAGGTTTTAGAGCTGAAGTTGACTTGAGAGATAACTATTCCCCTGGCTGGAAGTATTCACACTGGGAAATGAAAGGTGTTCCTTTGAGGATTGAAATTGGACCGAAGGATTTAGCAAATAATCAGGTAAACAACGATTCATTCTATGCGTGATTGCAGTTGCAAGTTTACTAACATTGACACTCATGGTTGCAATTAGAAGTTCACACATGCATTCACGCTCTATTTGGCAGTTGCTAAACAATTTCATGCTTCAGTGTCTACATGGGGCTTTGTCTCCCTTCTATACTTGTTTTGATGCAATACACTTAGAGAACCTAGGTTTGAGGCTTAATATTTGGCGATAATTTCACATTTTGAGTTGGATCTCCTCTGTTTAAGAATTAATATTTCCACCCTTGGAGTTGGATCTCCATTGTTTAAGAATTAGATATTTAATTGAGAGTTCTAGCATATCTATATATATTTATTGGTTGTCAAATTGTCAGTGGTGTGTTACAACATTGTTTGATAGAATGGGTTACTATTTTGATGTGGAAGTGGGGTTCTATTGTAGTATTTTTTCCAAGTCACATGGATGATCCTCAGATGGGTTTTGTTCATTGTATTATTTTGTTATTTAAAAGGTGAGAAATCTCGCATTCAACTCTGCAGGTACGAGTTGTTCGTCGTGACAATGGTGCTAAAACAGATATACCAACAGGAACATTGGTGGATCGAGTGAAAGAGATACTCACAAGCATCCAGGAATGCTTGTTTAATGCTGCAAAACAGAAGAGAGATGCATGCGTAAAGGTTGTCAACACTTGGGATGAGTTTGTCTCTGCTCTGAATGAGAAAAAGATGATCCTTGCTCCTTGGTGTGATGAAGAGGTACATCATTTTCCATAATCAAGAGATTCTTGTCATAAGCCATTCGGGTAACTTTTATGATTTAATTTGAAGAACTTCCTTTTTTTTGGATGGTATAAGGGGTTAGAAACTGAAACATCTCAATGTCCTGTTATTTATTTAAATGATGAACTAATTTATTGTCATCAGTTGTTTTCCCAAAGAACATTTGTTCTGTTTGCATTATTAATCATATCGATATTCTATTGGTTTAGTCGTGTACATTAGTTGGCTTCAAGCCTATTAAAGATCCACTGTAGAATTAAACTATAATATTCATGTTGCTTATCTGTTTTTGCCCTCTTTAACAATCAAATGTTGTAGTTGACGACCAGTGTTGCTTATGTTCATTGATCTACAGGAAGTTGAGAAGGATGTAAAAACTCGAACAAAGGGTGAACTTGGAGCTGCCAAGTCCCTATGCATCCCATTTGATCAGCCAAGACTTCCTGAAGGTACTCGTTAATTAGTCTTACTTTTAGGAACTCTTTTTTCACCCTTACACTTTTACTTTGATCTCCACAAAATACGCCTCATGATTACATACCCTATCCGTCTAGTAAGCAAGTAGTTTTTCACAAAATTAAGAAAGAATGAGGAGATAATGTGATTAAATCATCACCAGTAACTTGACATAACGCCTTACATAGCCATCCTGCTGTACCTGCTAGTTTCAAGCTTTTGTAATTTTCTTCTTGAATGCTATCCTCCTAGAGGATCCCAATAAACAAAGACACCTTTGTAATTTTGTCCTTGAATGCTATCCTCGATAGCCATGGGTTGGAAACTAGATATCTCGATTGGCTAATCCATATTTGAGCCGAGGTGTTTGTTCATTGAAAATCAAAATGAGAGGTTTAAAAACACGGTTTAACATTTCTTTATAGGATTTGGAATGTGGATAAATCTTGATTACAACGTTCAAGATACAAAAGAAAATCATCTCTAGACTTATTATCCTCCTTCCAAATTTTATTTTGTCCAACTTAATTAGCTTATTGGAAGAAAAAAAAATTGCTGTAAACAACGTCGTTATATGGTTTGTTTCTTTTTTATCAGTATTGTTCTTTTCATATCTTTTCCTTGTTAAAACTACATTATGATTTATGCTTCAGTTTTCAACATCAAGCCTCTTTCACCCTTGCAAAATTGTTGGATTTCATCTGCTTTACAATTTTAGTGAAATATTTATCATCATTTTATTTGTTTTACATGTCGAATGCCACACCACCACCGGACCATCATGATTATTTTTTCTTCATATTATTTGCAGGCACTCTTTGCTTTGCTTCAGGAAAGCCTGCAAAGAAGTGGGCATACTGGGGACGAAGCTATTAGGCACTCTTTGCTTTTTTTTTCTGACATTTAATTGTGATTTTTACAATTTCTGCTTCCAAGAGTTTTTCTTAAGTGTGATGTGCCAAAATTGAGTAGATATACAAGTACTTAATCAGTTAAAAAGAAAAGGTCGATGTAATCATTATTACGGACTAATTTTGGTTTAATTAAGAAAATGTTCGAGTCTGATGGATTGTCTGGATTCAGTCTCAAGGCGTTAAAATTTCCCGTGGTTACTTTCGCATTAAGCAATTTGAGCATTCATTAATGAATAATGAGTAAAGTCGACCTACTGATAATTGGGTTAGTTTTGTTAAACTTGGAGGTTTTTTGTTTTTTTGCAGTGGTTAAGCACATAGATAAGCTAGATGGTCATTATCTGACTTACCATTGATGGTTATTGATCACTCGTTCTTTGCAAGTGTACAAGTACATATACTTTTTTCTACTCCAAAACAAGTGAGAATTTGGTCTATTTTTGAATTCTGTCACTAACAAGTCCCAATTTTATTACTAGAATGATGAATGAGAGTAGTAGATGATTGCAAGCTAAACCGCTTGGTTCTTATGACGTGTTTGATCCAATGAGTTTTTATCTATTTAGTACACAATTAGGTTACGTTTGGTAAGGACGTAATTAACTTTGTAATGTAACCAATATTACATTACAAAATTGATTAATTTATTTAGTATCATTTTAGTCCTGTAATATAATGTAATCTTCATTACGAAAGTTAATAAATTTGATTAGTATAATTTTAGTCATGTAATGTAATGTAATCTTCATTACAAAAGTTAATAAATTTTTATAATCTAAATTATAAAGCAAATATCATGTAATCTAGATTATATTAACTCAAAATTTAATATGCTAAAAATATTCCTAACTTATCTCATTAAAGTACACCCTCAATAAATTCGTCAACATCACCTCTTTCACCCGTTGTTGACTGTCTGCTCGCTGCTTGTCCGCTGCCTGCCCGCCCGCCAGTAGAGGTCAAAGGATATTTTTATCATTTTATAATAATATAAATTACATTACTTATAAAAAATAATCGGCACCAAATAAAATAGTGTAATCACCCTCGTAATTAAAGATTATATATAATTTTTTACCAAATATAATAATATAATATTGATTATTATAAAGTTGATTACATTACAAGTGTAATTATATTACACTTAATCAAACGTAGCCATAACGATCTAGGGATGCATGGGAATCAACTCAATAAGTCAAATGTTTCAGATTTTTATTGAATTACGAAATACGAGATATATCTTTTCTTATATGATTTCATTTGTAATTGTGTATATCTTAGCAAATTATGAATGATCTTGCCCATCAAGAAAAAGGACAATTTGAATGCTCACCCATCCAACCGTTTCTCTTCCGTTTGTGCTTCCCCTCAAGACGAAGATAATTGTGCTACGAGATAAAAGTCAAATAAGGGATGGTTGTAAGTTTCACCGTGTTAATGTCACACCGTCAATTTAATAATAAATAAATGAAGACGAAAGAGGTTATAAATTTGGCACCAAACCCAAATGTTATTCTAGATTTTTTAAAAAATTTAAAATTAAAAATTATAGCATATGTAAATCAGTACGCCACCTGTGCCTGATTTTTTGGGAAAAACATTTTTTTTTAATCATTAAAAAGAGTTTACCAATATTTTGTGTTTTTTAATATTTATTTTATTAGTTTAATTTAATTCAGTTTAATTTAAAACCAGCGTATAAGTAGCACGAAAGCCAAGAACATAATACGGGGAACGCACAATAAAATGTTTTTTCCTTCATTGAAAATAAAGCCAGGCGAGTTAACTAATATTGCAATTAAACCAGATAATCCATGCCACGCACAAGTTGGTCCACAATAACTCGAATGGAGAAAAAGTACGAAATTTAGATGGAAGTTCCAAGCTTCAACACATACAAACACAAACCACTCAATGGAAACACCATACCATTATTTGAATATATCGAGGCAAAAGTTTCCTCGAGGCGACAAGAACAAAAAGGTCGGTTATTCGTCAAGTTGCAGCAACAAACCTCCCAATCTGAAGCAACTTTCTCGATCGTTTTATCTTCCTACTGCTGGTAAAGTTGGCCTCTTGATAAGAGATGATAAAAGCAAACTCACCGAGAAAGCTGTCGGATTTGCACATGGCGCTAATGTTGAAACGCAAAACACTATGGCTCGACTGAAGTTCCCACCATGAAGCAAAAGCCCAAAGATCACTATCATGTTTGAAATAACCATATGCAAACGACTTGCTTATATTCCTCTCGATCAAAGAGACAACAAATTCTTTGTTCCCACAGCTTGATAGCAATGGGTGCATCCTGGTAGGGGGGAAAGCAAATGTAAGCATCTGGGTTGCTCAAGCAACTAAAAACCACCGGAAGATGAATTTCGACAACAGCTGCCACAAATTAAATGGAATTATCCCTTGCATATCAAGTTGCTAAATGTTAGGGTTAAAATAAAAACTGATCCGGAGCAGCCTAGAATTTTGTAACGACTTTGTGGATTTGCCATACGCATAAGTAACATATCTTGTTGGCTAAGACAAATAAATGCAAAATAACTTGCAAAAAGTGCTGAAGAGATAAACATTTGTTCAGAGTTTCTAGTATAGATCACAACAAAAGATCAACAGCAATTAAGCAGGGATCACTTGAAAAATAGTTGACGCAACAACTTCTACAAAAGCAGATGTAACACAGGCATTTTTGCAGTCTAACTGGGCAAATGTAAACCCTCAAGATTTTACGAACTAGAAAAGTTTGGGGTAAAAAAGAGTTACTGTCCAAACTCTAAAAAGAATTGCCAAATGAGAAGAGGATGACTCTTAGCAAGAAAGGAGATGACCAATGAAATATTTTAACTTATGCAAAGTCATAATATATAGTTTTCAGTAACTAACAAAAGACATAATTATTCTATAAATTGGAGAAATCTATCTAATAACCGAAATTGTTCAGCAATTACCTTCCCTAAAACAAAAACTCAACCTAAATGGATTACACCAGGCATTTCATATAAATCCATAAAAAGCGTAAAAAGACAGTCAACACAGCACCTACCATATAAAAGTCCAAGCACTAGCAGCACTCCCATGACTATCAATATTTGACCATAAACTTGACGATATTTAGTTCTGTGAAACGGTACTGATTCCCATATGCACCCAGCTGCAATCACCCACCATGGAAGGTAATTATCCATCACTAAAAAAAACAAAAAAGGTAATTAAAGAAACTTTATACAACATCAAAAAATAAAATTATGTAAATTGCTCTATGAATGTTTCTGAAGAGTTATAACATCAATACCTCATTTTCTCACCATGAAAATCTTCTTCAAATATAGCATCACACAAAGTGCCGACTAGACCAAAGTGATTGAGATTCATGATGTTCAGGCAGTAGAGTCTGCTTTGGGTTTAAGTGCTGACTTTGCTGCCCATTGTAGGCTTTCAGTTGTTCGAAAAGCTGGAAATCATGCCATCTTTGTCCATTGACAGTTTCAGACTGCATATTAGGAACTTGCTTTCCAGGGAATGGGAAACTGGAAACAGTTGTAAAGGGAGTAGTATTGTTCATGTCGGCACATGGAACCTTGTGTGTTATCTGATCGAAAGAATTCGCTACACTCGTGCCCTTGGTAAATGATCTACTATCATCTAACCAGCTATAATCATCAATCTCATACAGCTGTTCCTTGGCAAAAGAATTTGGAATACCTCCTTTCGGTTGTCGAGAACCAATAAAGCTAAATCCAGGAGGTGGCCCATTGTGCCTAACTGGACGGCTTACAGGATTTTTCTTCAATGGAAAGGCTGAGAGATTCATAGGCACACCATTAGAAATGGCTCCTGGTGGTAATATAGTATCAAGTGCAGATGGCAACATCACATCCGCAGCTTTAATCTGATTGGAGAATGTGTTATTGACATCCAGACTAACAGAACTTGACAATACAGGTGAGAACGATGGAGGCTGTAAGATACTTGAGCTTTCTTGCAAGACCTGCTTATTCAAATGCCCATTTTCCACTATATTCATATTTATAAGATCATTTGATAAGAATGCTTCATGCTTTGAGAACCACTTGTCATTTGGTAAATCTGACATCTGAACACGACCAATATTTGAAGAAAGATGATGACCTTGTGTTGCCTGATCAGAAAGAAAAGATTCTGGCACAGGGTTGATCAAGTTAAAAGCAGTTACCTTAGCAACTGGATACTTGTCCGAGGTAGTAGGCTTGAACACAATTTCTTCTTCATCATCTTCTCCTCCCATATAGATGTGGTCCTTGAATTCTGCCACTCCTAGGCTTTCTGTTACCCCAAGATCAGACATACTTTCTATTTCACTTCCTGGCTTTTTAAAACCTGAATCCAACAGAACTGAAAAGGTAGGATTCATATTACCATCCAATATTGGAGGTTCAGTGCTCAAAACAAATTTTTTCAGGCTTGGATCAATATACAATGTTTTCTGTTCAACATAAACAATATTTGTAAGAGCTCGTCCAGCTGCCAGAATCCTCTGAACACGAGATGTCTTGTATTTCATGTCTCCATCATTCATGTGTGTATGCTTCCTCGAAAAATCTAAAATGAGTTGTGCAGGTACCAAGGGTAAGAATCCTCTTAACTCAAAATCCTCCCAAAGTGCAAGTCTATTCCCAGTTTCTTCTCCATCATACCTACTCATGTTAAAAAAGCAAGCTTCATCATCATCACCATCAATAGATGCAAGTCCTGTATCAATAAGTTTATTCATGAAAGGAATGCAGTGTTTCCAAAAGAACAGTCTTGCACCCTCTTCTTTTTCCTCCAAATCAGAACTGACCGCAATGTCTTGATGACATGCCAGCCATTCAATGAAAAGCATAATACCGGGCAAAAGATAACTTGATGTGGAATCTTGTAGCTCAACGCATCTCTTTAGAATATACCCAACAAATTCAAAGGCCGATGTAAAGGCATTCTGCAGTAACACTCTGCGTTGAAGGATCTCAGCATATGAGTGGTTCTCTGACTCCCTTTTCACGTTGTGAACAGTGAATATCACAATGGCAATAAGCCTCAGTATGTTTGATGAATTTTCACCAGCAGTTGAACCAAAATTAAGTTCCTCCTGGGGGCCAGAAGAAAGGAGCACAATCAGATCACTAATTACAGAGCCAAATACTTCACCAAAAGTCTCCAAGCTGTTGAAGTCAGAAAACAAGTAAAATAATCAGCATAGAAAGTTGAAAACAAATAACGTATAAAGTGATCAAGTACCTTGTCCTTGTAAAAAGGATTCCATGAAGACGAACAAAACGAATTGAGAAGGTTTTAAATATTTCAGACTTCATGAGTTCTTGATCTTTGCCGGGAGAAGTTTCAATTCTAGTATCTTTTTGCATGAGATTTAAATCCCCTCTTCCTCTACCTCTCCCAGTTGAGCGCATATGCATTTTTTGGCCTTTAGCAACCTTTGTATTACTGGCCAGCTGAGAGAAACTTTGCCGATTCTATAGGGAAAAAAATATACATCAAATACACTTCGCCAGGTATTAACGAATCAAATAGTCAAGTATAATTTCATGCATTAAAAAGGACAAAAGCTTCATGTTCTTTCCTTGAGAACACAACAAGGTGAAGAAAAAAAAAATCAAGATCTAGTAATTACAATGCCATCAAACACAGATTTTTTGGCATCTATCATAGATAAAACTATCACTTGCTGAATGCACAGTCAACCTAAACAGAAAGGAAAAAAGACACAATTTGCCAACAATATGTTCAGCTTGTTTGCAAGTTGCACAGTACAGGAACAAAGAAACTTCTTTGCTTGCCAAAAGACCCATTTTTATCCAAAATATTTTGTTATGGTATCATTGACCAAGCATATACATGATTCAAAATGAGTGACAAAAATGAAAGGTATCAGCGACCAGGCGAAGATGTGGCAGTCATATTATTTTGTTTGTAATTATTCCAAACAACAAAATTATTTGAACACAGTTAAAGTACACCAGCTTGATACATGCATACAGCAAATTAAGGACCACACAAGTACCCAAAAAATGCATAATCATATTAGTTAGGCCATACAAAAAGGTACCTTCTCAAAAGTGATTATCAAATTCTCTCTTGCAGTTGAAAAGGGAATTTCAATTGCCAAACTTCTGAAGTACCGGAATACTGCCAGAAACTCATCAGCTGAATATGAAGCAAGTATTGCCAGCTGCAACGATTAAGATTTTATATAGATATTAAATAGAACAAGAACCATGTAAACAATAGTTGGATAATTATAACTGCTCTAGGAAACAACATGCAAACCTGATGATGTGGATTGCCATTTGAAGGACAGAGTGAAGCCGCCTGCAAATAGTAACTTGAAGAAGCTGCAAAATCACGGCTAACAGAGTCTCCTTCTCCATATAGTCCTTTATAACGCGCAAGATCTCCTAAATATATCAAACACCGATGACAAGACAGAAGACCTTTTTGCATCTCAGAAATTTTTTTTCCATCCTTTGTCAAAACAATTTCATTTTCAATTCCCTCATTAAAGTAGCTCAATGGTAAGCCATACTTTGCTCTTATCTTCAATATGAGGTCATGGTAAAACCCAGTAGCTTCTGTTAGGAAGCTTCTGAAAACATAATGGATTTTCTTAATTTTATCAGGGCGAACTAGAACCTTCCCACCTGCTGATGGATTTGATCCTGTACCAGTTGAGACTGCAGCATGAATATGCTGTCTAAACTCCTCTATTCTTCTGTAATGCAGTTGCCATAGGACAAACTCTATATCTTTCTCCTCAGAAAAATCCCGATCTTCAAGAACTATGGCCTCATAGTTTTCTCGCATTTGAAGCCAAGCATTTGGGTCTGAAGGAACTTTAGACTTTGCGGATTGTCGTAATCCGTTCTCCAATTCAACATTCTAAGAGATAGGCAAAAAATTACAGTTAATAACTTAATATAAAGCAGCATTATCATGATGGGATGATAGACAACAAATTGCAGTTAATAACTTAATGTGATGCAGCAATGTCATGATGGGTAGAAAGCTAATCATAAATTGCCTTTCTTTGCCATTTAGGATAGATGCAACATACAGCTAGAAACTTAATATGATGTCACATTATCATGAAGAGTGGAAAGCCTATCATAAATTGAATTTCTTTGCCATTCAGAATAGATGCTGAATCCTGAAAATTTTTAGCTGCCAGAGGATGATGAAAATATCTAAATAAAAATATTAGATGAAAAATACAAAGCTGTTTCAAATACAGAGGAATTAAATAGATGAGTCATATCATGAACCTTTGGCAAAGAAATATTCAGAGAATAGTAAGAGATTAAATAAAGATTTGCAAAAATCAATTTAGTTTCATGCCTAAAAGATCTCATGTAGACTAGACATTATTTATTTAAAAATAATGAAGAGATGAGAATGCTAAAGAAAATGTGTGGGGTTATTAAGATGGATTGAATAAAAATGCTTATGATGTTGGAGCAATAGGTGTAGTTACAAAATATAAAATGAGAGAATATTAGTTAAGATAATATTGATATATTTACAGTTGTCCAAAGATTCTATATGGTTAAACTGGCTAAAGATAAAGGTGTGAGGCATAGAGGATACCAATGAAACTTAGTTAACTAAGTGATTTAAGGGATTTGAACACTGGCTGTTATAAAATTAGATGTGTGTGTTTTGCATTTTGTACACAATCTTATGCATTTCAATATAATTAATTCTGAAGTAACCATATAAGTGAATGTATGAATCAACAACCACATGTTGCGATCAAGTGCATACCATCTTCAAACTTTCTTTAAAAGCCTTGCTATAAAGAATAAACTTCTAGGTACTTTAGAAGTACCTTTTTTTTTTCAAAGTTATAGTAGATGGAACAACAAAACAGTCTTCAAAATTCTTGATGCATATTTTACTAAGTACCTTAACCACTACCAGTTGTAGTAAGTTTCCAATCAGATGGCATAAAAATGGAACTATGAAGATCCAAATGAGTAATGATTTCAGAAGAAAGAGTTGTACTGTTAAAAGGCTCAGAGGATAATAAGTGGATCCTATTTCTGAAGGTTTATATAACTAAGCTGTTGATATTGTTACACTGTATTTGAAGTTCTTGTGCGTTCAGATACATGGTAACATTATTATCAAAGCCTGGTAGGTGAAACACAAGCGCCAAATAAATAACGACAAAATAAAATAAAATAAAAACTACTAAGAACTAGTAAATAGAATCTACTTACTATTTGAATATCAGCAAAAGAAAAAGCTAGTCACACTAAGTCAGAATTTTCACAAGTTCATACCTTGTCATAAAGTCTCTGTGCAAGTTCCCAGGATGAGGGACGAGAACTATCCATGGGAACAGTCATCATCCATCAAATGTGCAAACCAAGTTCTCCCTAGAACAATAAGAAAGATTGCAACTTTACCAACTAATGCATTTCAACATCAAGAAATTTTCGGAAATATAATCAGGTCTAATTACGAACAGAGAGGGGGAAATCACCGACCATAGAAACAACCTAATTCTTGGCGAGTAAAACACCCAAAGAAACATCCAAAGTGTTATGTACTTATTTCTTGTCCCCAAATCACGAATCACGAACCATCTCTAAGACTCTAACGATCCCTCTTTCCTCTATAACCCTACGTCGACCCACCCAAATCCTAACCCTAACAAAACAACCACGTCCTCATCAAAAATCCCCCAAAATGACCAAAACCCCAACTAATCAAGACCCAGAATCCACATCAACGTAGCATCGATCGAACGAAATTCCAAAAAAAAAATAATAATAAAATATCCCGATTGAACAGATCCCCTCCAAATTGACCAGGGGCATGCAGGCGGCGACGACAGCAAGATCAACACCCGGCTTGTCGGATCGAGCACCGGATCGCTTAAACCATAGATCATTGTGAAGGAGAATAAGCGTACCTGATGCGAAGATCGAAGGCGAGAGGAGAAAGCGGAGCTTCGCCGTCAAAGAATGGCGACGAAGGCAATTTTGTTTAATATATTTCTTTATTTCTCTCTTTTTGACAAGTACAAAGAGAGGAGCTCCTATTAATTAGAACGTATATTCACATATTTATTCTTTCGAAAAATAGAAAATTATCCTTTTTTAACAATTAACAAAAAAAATATATTTATAATTGCAATTTTATCAAACAAATTATATATATTTAATTTGCCAATAAAAATAAAATAAAATAATTAATAATAACTAAAAGAAGTAGTCGATATTATAAATTACTAAGATACATTTATTTGATATAAAATATAAAGTTTTTCTTTTTTTGATAAGTAAGTGAGATATTATTTTAGGGCTTAAATCCTCATCACCTCTTTGTGGATAAGCATGGTGCTAATAAAGTTGTAACTTTTGGCTGTGACTACCAAATCACTTATTATACATTTGTTCACATACAATATTACAATTTTTATTAAAAAAAAACTAAAAAATAAAATATTTTTTGGAATGCTTTCTTTTAGGATTTGTTCAATTGTATATTTAATTTTTAAAATATTAAAAATAATGCACCTTCTTCTAAAATTATTGGTATAATCCAACTGACCTAGTCACAAAATTATAATTTAACAATAAAAAGAACGGTGCACAAAATTTTAGCTTACATTTTATGGGAGGTTATCTGTAATGAGATCACATCAGATTTCCTATCATATCTCTAAATTTTAGAATAAATCATCTACTTTATTAAATTTAGATAACCATTTTTTTTTATGCATTACAACAGTTACCCTATAATTTATTATATTTTTATTATTATTTCTCTCTCCTCTATAATTTTTTATTATTATCTATTAATTGTAGAGGACATGGGGAAACGGTGAACATGGGTTGGAAATAATATTTTAATATTTAGTGTAGGGTTTTCACTCTCTAAATTTAGAAAGGTACTGTTCATAAAATCTATTTTTAGGAAATAAGTAGGGAATCTGATAAAGATGTTTTCTTTAGGTAAAATGTAAAATTTAGGGTAAAATTTTTATTTAGAGTATCTAATGTGGATGCTCTAATAATTTTACTTCTAAATCACAACTTAAATATCCCAAGCAAAAATTTGAAAACAGAAGAATAAAGTGAGAGAAAAAGGGTATTAAAAGGCATATTTTAAAATGAAAAAACATGTTCCTTTTATACCTTGCAATCTATTTACAGGATATTCACATATATGTACATATCTGCAAAGCATTTACAAGGAACAGCAATGGAGTGCAAAGTATCACTTTTCCATCTCCACACTAAATTTAGATAAAGCTATGAGAAAACCTCTCCAGACTGGACATAATCAAACTAACTATCGGCGACCGATCGCTCTCGGTTGAGGTACGTGTTTGTGGCGGCATATCGTTCTTCACCTGAAACGCCAATGGCTCCATCTCCTTCTGCATAAGCTTCATAACCCCCATGTCGACTTTCTTCCCTGAGATGTCCTCGATGTAGAGCTTACTCTTGGTCTTCACTCCATGAGTGACAATGTCCGTAGCAATGTCTGCGTGGGTCACATTTAAGCCGTGCTCGCGGAGGCACCGGGTGAGATAAGGAAGAACTCCCACATTATTGTTTTGCAAGTCGATCTCTATGCGAATCCCCTGAAGCAAATGGATCAAGGAACAAGTCATTACTTAAATCTATCATAAAAAATGGAGTTGATACGTTGTTTTTTCTTTCTTAAAAGCTTATGCTTCTGGTATTAAATGATCAAAATCCAATATTTCGATATGCTATGTCAGATAGCGGGTAAAAGGTTGAATTCAAATTCATTCATATGTTTAACATGATATGAACACCGTAGAAACTGCTAAATGAAGTTTATGTATTTAGGGAGCTCGCTTACCTGACAAACTCGGCGCTCAATAGCAGCCTCCAAGCATTTAGCAACTCGTTGCACCTCAAGTTCACTGATCAATGAGCTTCCATCCTTGTTCCTAATAAAATATTCCTGGAATTCCAAATCCAGAAAGAGTAAAGCCTCAGCAGATCGTCTATAGCATTAATTATGAGCACAAGAGTTGACATTAAACAATTTGTATTTGCAACTGAACATACCTGACGAGCATGGTTCCCACAAGAAGAAATACTGGCATGGAAAACAATATACTGCATATCTATTAGTGTGCAGACAGTATCAAACATGAGCTTTGGCCGATCCAAGCACTCGACATTCACAACAGTATATCCTTTTTCTTTACATCGATCGATCGAAACGAATGCTTTTCTTCTTTTTTGAAAATCGTCCAGGTTTACAGGCAATGAGGACAAGTTCAAGGGATTGCGAGGGCAGTCAAAGTCTCCTTTTTGAAACATGAGTTGGTGCAACCTGCGCTCAGTATGACCCATCAGGTTATCACATCCAAGATAACATGTTCTAATACTTGTACTATCGTGGCCATCAACTGAGTCCCCTAGAATGATGGAGAGACGGTCTTCGATAGTGGATAGCCTACTTGGGTCGTCTATGCTTGTCGAAGTGAATTCATCAGATATGTAGGCTACACATGCAAGGCAGTCATTGTTGCTCCACGCATGAGCTTCAACGACATGGCATCTTTGCTCAGAAAGGGCAGCTGAAATCTCAGAGAACAGTCCTGGTCGATTGTTGCCAATCATCTCTATGGCTGTACACTCAATGGAAGCCTCGCTACCACTCACATAAGTATCCAGCTTCACGGCTTCTCCTGGGTTGTTATTCTCTTGCTTTTGACCAAGGGCCTGCAAAACGACACAAATATTCAGCACATGTAGTACATTACAAGTTATAAAATTCTATTATAAAGTAATCTGCTTGACGCCAAAATCTAGCCGTCGAACTACTCACAACAACTTAGCTGAAATTGATGAACGAAAGGAATAAATTATCTTACAAAAAAGATAAGAAAGCCTCACATGGAAATTATTTTAAAAGAAATTTCATTAATTAAAACTTCAGTATTGCATATTCTGATAATACTTTTATAGATTTATTAGTCAACTAAACTGGTAAAGTGAAACCACTATTGCAATCACAATAATCCTAATACAATATTACCTAATCAAAAGAATTCCCACAATATCATTTATATTAAAGCACTAACCATCTGTCTTTTGTGTTACCTGTTGTATGCTTTTGAGAATCTTTCTATCATTTACTTTGTTTCCCCACTGATCTTTGACATGGAAGACTGCAACGAAGAAAAATAAATCATGGCATAATTGCTGAAATCCTGCACTTAAATATTTCAGAAGCAAATTTAAGTGCATGTTATAACTTACAACCCCTCCAAAAAGGAGGGGCTGACATAAGTTACTAAGAGAAGTCCAACCTCGGTTTTGAAAAAGAAAAGGCGCAAATGAGATTTGTGTGCTTTCTTAGAAACAAATAGCAACCCATTAGATGAATCTGTTATGCAAATGCATCTAGGAAGCAATTGTAATCCAGTAGATTCAGTTGAAAGTAACATGCCTTCCTTGAAGGATTTTGCAGTTAAATAACAGGTTGCCATTGTTTCAAAAAGATGGAGGCTACATAAAATTATTAGTCATATAAGACTTCAACATGACGAACCAAAAATGGTTCTCACTTGAGCTCAAATCATTACAAATCAGGACGAGGTCCCACTTTAGTCTCAACAGTTGTGTACTGTCAGCATGCAATAATGAAACTTAACCATATGACAATTGGCATAGATAAATACCATCCATAAGCCATCCTGCATCAGATGATATATAGCTCTTGGTGATAACGAGATCCATGTCTGTTATAACTTGTACCGCTTTAAGTAGCAATCCCTGTATGTTGACACTATCAACCTAAACTAAACAAAACGAAGTAAATTAGAAAATGTCCTAGTTAATCAAGAAGGCACAAAGTTCTGAGATTCACTGATTCACATACCTTCACCACTGTGCATTTTTCACAAGAGTCATTGTCCACAGACACCCTGTAATACTGGTATTTAAGTCATCAAGTAAAGAATCTTGACAAATATTAAATTTATGTGGTACATGGCCAATAAGAAACTGACCTTGGTCCATATATCTCTTCATTCAGATTCTCATATTCAGGGTCAAAATAAGGCAAACCAACTGCCATCCTGTTGTTGACAAATAACTCCTCAAAGAAATTCAACCAAAGGGAATTCAGAAAGGGCAACAAGGAACATCAATTATATTTTCTTCCAGGAATACCTTTTCAACTGTGTGTGAAACTTCCAAAACCTTATTTGAAGTTCATATTATTTGCATATATTGCAGATTTTAATATCCTTTGTCACTAGTTGCAATTAGAATAGGTTGATTGCCACAAAGTGAAGTGAATCTGATAGTTTGTCAAGGAAACAAAAGCTATTATAAAATTAGGTAAATTTCCATTGAAAAATAAAAAAAAAGAGGTCGACTGACCAAGAAATTAAAATTTCACAAACTAACAAATTTGTTGCAAGGAAAGCATACAAAATGAAGTGAAGTAAACTTAAGAAAGCAATGGAATGTTCGAACATTTGCAGGTGTGCCTGAGATGTGACAGTGAAAGGTGGTGAAAAGTGCCTTTTATATTTCCTTTTCCTTCAACGATGAAACCACATCTAAGTCCTTGAACCACAGTTTAAGAGCCAATTAGTTGTACAATCTGACTTGGAAATTGAGTCCACCACCAATCTGCTTCCAGAATTCCACAAAACATTTCCAATCTACATGATGTCAAATTTTCAAACATTACCACCTCTGCAGCCGTCTCTCTCTTCTCTCGACCAAGATGACCATGATCTCAATCTGATACATAAACACCCAATTATTTAGTTGAACGCAATCAAGCACCGACATGCCTATAAACTACCATCACATCATGACTCGCTACAAAACTCCAATTCTTTGCTGGGAAATCATACTTGATGAAAATGAAACTCTACAGAAATTGAGAAAATTTAAGTAAAACAAATGGCAATCTCAATGACACAGAGGCATCAAGACATCAAACCTATTAAGCCTCTATGTTCTTCGACAACAATAAACAGCAAAAACTTCAGCTTGTGATCCTGATTGTATAGGAAAAATCCAAAGGCACAGAAATGTCAGAATCTTGCCTCATCCTAGTCTACCTCAATCATTCTAGTATCCTGATTGTTAAGACAGAATTCATAGGCACAAACATCTCTCGTTTTAACTCAAATATCAGGAACTTGCCTCTTCCGAGTCTTCCTGAATAATTTCGACCCCGAACAAAAAAACATAAAAGTCGATCACTTGAGCAACTACTCGCTCCTAATTATATAAAATTAATCCAAAAGGAGAAAAAAAAATCATGTCTTCTCCTCTTAAACCACCATAACCAGAAAAACTTACAGTTTTGCGTTCCAGATTCATTAACCCAAAGATCCATAATTACTCGAGTTTCAAATTAGAACCGTAAACTGATCCACCTCTAACAAAGTCTCGGGATCAGGCATTTCCGTTGCCACGGCACAAATCCAAAAGATCAAAAGACAAAATCAATGAACAAAAAAAAGAGAGAGAGAGAAATCTTACAGTAAAGCGCCTTGAATGGGTGGGAAAAGGCGATCTGGGACGAGGGCGGCAGAGATTCCTGGTCCTCCAGGAAGAACAAGGTCCATCGAAACAGGGATGCGGCGACAAATCGACGTCTGGCGAGTATCACACAACTTCCTGTCCGCACACGTGTGCGGCTGTCGCGAGCTCACCGTTCGTTCAAATAACTGCTCTCCTTGCTTTGCTAGACCTATTCCGTTAGCGGAGGAACGAATCCCGTCGACCCATTCCACCGACCAATTTAATCGTCACGGTACGTTTTGGGTAAACAATTTTTATGTGAGTTCTATTTTCAAAATTTTAAATGACTATTTTGGTGATATTCACATTTTAATGCCGACTAAGTAAGAATAATTTATCACTTCGTTGAGATGACATAACTCACCAAATTATTCTCAAGCTAACTTTATACAAAATAGTAGGGGTATATAAATGAATTCAGTTGGACCAGCCGATTGCAGTTGATTCGAAAAAAATTAGTTTTGAATTAAAAAAAAATTAGGTTTGGATCTTAGCGATTTTTGGGTCGAATTTAGGATGATTGGAGTGATTCGAATTTATGTTTTAGTGAGTTTTTGAAGTTAAATTAAATTTTATTTTAAAAAATAAGATGTTTTTAATGTATATCACTATGATAATTATGGAGTATTAAGATAAAAGTGAAAACTTATAAGAAAAATAATTAAAAAAAAGTCATTTTTAATTGAGTTATTCGAATCAGGTTTGGATTCGAGTTTAAAAGTTTTGGGTTGTATTCGGGTTCTAGTAAGGTTCGAGTTGAAATTTTCTTATAATTTTGTTTTTATTCCAATCAGAATCTGATCCGATCCACTCAAATTGATACCCTACAAAATAGTCAATAAAATATTTTTTTAAAATTAAATCTTGTGATAAAAAGTATAGTTAGGTATTTAGTTGTTATAATATATTTTCAGGGTTGTAATTTAAATATATAATTCTAACTATGCAATTAATCCCGAAGGTCATTGGACGCAGTCCCATGGAAATTTTGCACCGCCCATCATACGTAATTAGAACTTCTTAGATGTAATGCATCTGGTGTAAGATTTGATTCCTCATTAACTAGGAAGCTTGTCCCAGAAACTCACGAAACTAGGGCGACTGACATAACCCATGAGAGTTTTCCATCGACCGCTAGAATAAATCTGGAAGTACTCACGGCGAGTGGCCCAGAAACTCAACATCCCGTGATTGCACACCATATTTGAAGAAAAAATTTCTACAAATACATCGTAATTGAAGATTGAACCGCAAATACCTAAATGTCAATTTAGTATTCTTCTGCTACACCATAGCAGGCGGTTGTTATAATATTTTTTATGGTAGCACTTACAAAATATTATAACAACCTCATGCTACAGTGTTCTTTTGTATGATAACAAAAAGTGAAATTCACCACTCTAGCAACTTCACACGATCGACCCTATAACCATATATGAGGAAACAAATAAGGAAGTTATGATTGACCAATACAAAAGAGGATTTTTTTTCTCAGCTTTGCTGAAATTCTACGGTGTTCTTTTGTAAAAACTTGAAATATTAATCACCACGTTAGCGGCTCCCTTACGACTGTCCTACACCATTAAGAGAGAGCACTTCAGGATCACAGATTGGTAAAGACATGGATGAGAATCCTCAGAGACGATAAAATCCCTTATAGTGATTTGATCAGATCTTTCAGTTCATAGATTTACCAACTTAGTTGTTTATTGTATGTTTGACTTTAATGAATGCTTTGTTTACATTGAAGTACAGATGAAAGATAAAATGGAAAAAATATGAGGTGAGGAAAACAAGAGATTGTGTATATGATAAATACTCAGTATGATATTATATCATTAACTTATACATTTAATATTTAATTAGTGGGTTGATTCATCTCATTTTAACTTTTTTTTTATTTTTAAAGTAACAAATTGTAGTTATGAAACTTATTAAAGCAACTATTGGTAACAAGATAAAAGAAGAATTTTTAATACATTCTATGGTCATCTATATTGAACAAGAGTTAGTTAAAAATATTAATAATGATATAATAAATAATGAGTTTGATTTTAAAATGAATCAAAAAGTGCAATTTCAATAATATTTTTTTCTATGCTTTTGAATATATTGAATATCAAATATTTTTATGCCATATTTTTTGAAAAAATTAATATTTAGATATTTTTTTATTTTATTTATATTTTTAAATTAATTAATTTTATATATCAATTATAGTTTATGTTCAGCTTCATGTAACTTTAAATTCTAGCTATGCCTATGGGCTATGGAGATGCAACTCTAGGAAAAAAAATACTCAATTTAAAGTAAATAAATAGAATTTCATACTCGATCTTAATTATAAAGACACAGAATTACTAAATAAAAAAGAACACATGATCCATTTATTCCTTAATATTTCTTCATAATTGTCATTAGCACCAGATTATTGAAATATATTTGCTGTGGCAAGTCCCACAACCACGCTGCCATGTGGTTGGCAAAATAATACTCGCCAAAGCCAATTCATGCCCCTTTTGCCATCTCTTGTAGCTTGCTGCCTTTGTCTTTTCTGTCAACAGCACTTTTGTTTAATTAATTACTCATGGTAGATCGATATATGCTCAAGCAATGCCTTGTATCTATACAACAACAAAGTGTGTTAGTTGGAGAGGTGGCAAGATTCAAAATGACAGCCTGATCCTTATCATGACAGCCTCAATTAAAAAAGAGAGGATGATAATTAAGAGCATCGAATCATTCTGAGGCATGCGATTAATTAATCTACAGGAAAAAAACTAGAAGTCTGGTTTAGCAAGTACTATATACGCATGAGGGGCTTTTTGTAAAATATTTTCTATCTCCAATTTTTTTTTTCGACAATTTATGGCTCATTTAAACATGTGAAATTGACAAAGACGCATCTAATTTTCACATTTCTCGGAGATTATATTTGTTTTTCATTTTACCCATACTACCTTCTAAGAACTAATGGACGATTTTGTAGGATCTTTCTGAGAAAAAAATAAGTATTTTATATTTATATAAAAATTATTAAAATCGATCCTATAAAAATAGGAAAAGTGTAACAATGTGACTATGACAGCTCTGGAAATAGAGGTGTCAAAATTGAATGAAATCAGACGATCTAATTTGAGTCGATTTGAAAAAGGTTGGTTTGGGTTGGCATTTTGGGGTTCATGTAGGTTCAGGTTGAAGGGTTTCGGATTGATAATTTTTGGGTTGAGTTTGAGTTGGGTCGGGTCGGGTCAAGTTGACCCGAAATTAGGGGTTAGTTAATTTTTTAGGGTTAAATCAAATTTTATTTTAAAAATTAAGATGTTTTATGTATATTAATATCAATGTTAGTATAATAGTGATGGAGTATTAAGATAAAAGTGAAGAATTATTACGAAAATGACAAAAAAAAATTTATTTTGGATTGGATTATTTGAGTTGTTTGGATTGTGTTCAGGTTGGTTGAGTTGGTCAGACTCAGGTTCAGGTTCAGATTGAGGGGTTTTGAATTGATTTCGAGTTCAGATCGGGTTCAGATTGAGAGTTATAATAAGGTAACTGTGAAGATGGTACCAGTGGTTGTTGACATGGAAAAAAAATTTGGGATGAATAAAAGTGGTTTCTAAAAGAGTAAGGTTTAGGGAGAAAAAAAATGTCAAAATTTATAAATAATTTTTTTAATTTAGGAATTATTTTATTAGCCTTTATCTTAAAAACATATAAAACAATTATTAAAAAAAAAAATAAGCCCGCAGGTTAGAGCTCCACCTTGATCATATTAAGGTCGGCTTTAAAAAAAAATAATATCATTATGATATTGAATTTTAAAAAATAATACTATATTTTAAAATTAAATATCAAGTATATTAATTTTTTAGCAGGAGATTTGAAAAATCTGAGAATTAGAAATTTCATAATTTTAAATATCCCCCCTGCTGAAATTTTTTCAGCATGAACATGCTCCATGCATTGCCAGCCAGATTGGGGACGTACCCTCGTCCTGTGAAAGAGAACATTGCGTCTTGTCCTGCACAATTATTTTTGTTGTTTCCTATTCATTCATCCCCCTTCTTAATTGGTCTGGTAACGCTAGCTCTTCTCAGAAAATCTAAGTAAATGCATGCGATCGAGCTCGAGCTCCATGCTTTGCAGCTTCACGTTAATATTGTTTCTCAATGCTCTTCAGAGCGATCGAGGATTCTCCGCATTTCCTTCTCAGAGTTCATACAATTTTTTTTTACTGGCCAAGTTGTCAACTTTTGCTGAAACAGATGTGCCAAGATCTGTCAGCAAACCACCACATGCCTACAACACAAGGGACCCCCTTCACGTCAATTTGGATTTCACCTTCGGCTCTGTCGTGTAAATGCATTGCAATTACTCGCAACAAGTGCATCACTTTCTGAACCCTCTATTCTTCTTGGGATCTGCCTCTCTCTCTCTCTCTGGATTTAGCTCTATAAGTACCCACCTCTCGGTCTCAGCTCTCTCTCAGTGAAACCTCCGGCTCTCCTTCCTTTCTCTCTTTGCTTCTTTTTCCTCCTCCCCATTTCTTGGAGCAGAGTTGAATCTTTGCAAGTGGTGAAAATGGCTCTCTGTTTAGTTTTCCACAGCTTTCTTGAACGGCAGTCATGGCGCATGTCTCAATCGCATGCAGTTCAATAAAGCTGTGGGAAATCACACAGAGAAGTCACCGAAGAAGCTCGCTCTCGTTCTACCGCGCGAGCTCAACTCCATCTTGAAGTTTTTTATTTTTCTCAGTGATCAGCTGGCTGGCTGGCTGGCTACATGTTGACAGGCACATGCTGCTGTTGCTGCTTTTGCATTGCTTGTTTGGTTGCGATGGAGCTGTAGCACGGTGGGAACCTCCTGATGGAAGAATGCTTCGTGGTGTGATATGGAAGCCAGGCTTTTTCATTTCACGTCACTCAGCTTTCTCATCCTGAAACAGTTTGTTTGAAGGAACCCCTTTAGGGTAAATTTAGCGTGGCAAGTACCTGCAAAAGAAGAGGCCAAAAGTAGTCAGAAGCAGATTTGTATGATCCCTGTGTTACTTACTGATCATTATGGCACGTTATTAAAGATGATCTTTGGGGGTGGCAGAGAACAGTGCTGCAGGGTGCTTACGAGCCTGTCAGGTGACTTGTGATACAAAGTAGGGTTGGTTTTGGAAGAGCAGGCATGGCAGAGAGAGAGAGAGAGGTGAAAGCAGTCACACACACGGGTGGTGAAATCATTGTGCAGAGCAGAGGAGCATGGAAGGGAGTCCACTCGTGCAAGCTACCACCCTTCCCAGATCAGTCAACTCATTCTTACACCATTTATATATATAAATGGAAGAATTAATCCACTGCAAAACAATTATCAGATGAATTAATGGGACGATGGAGAAGACGAGGAAATGGCAGGAACAGGTACAAGACGGAACTGGAGAACGGACGGATGTTTTGGACAGCTCAATTTTCATCCCAAAGTGAAAAACATTTTAACACTTCATTCATTTGATCGATCGTCTCTTCTTCTAATGAACAATTGACGGCCCATAGGAGACGTTCTTGAGCTATTCCTTTAGATTAATGTTTCATGCGCTTGTTTCATCCATTTTTTTATTTAATTCAAAACTAGGCATCATTGTAAGTCAGGTTTTTCTCATTAATTAAGGTTAATGATTTGAATTGACTATGTGATTTTTGTAGTATATTCAATGAGGTTGATTCGTTAAGTAATTGTAATGAAATAGGAACAGTTAGATAAGAAAAATAATAATTTTATATATTGAGCCATTTGGGAGAATTCTTACTGAAATTTCTTCTTCACTCTGTGAATCTGTGATAGACACAGTGAATCATGCAGAATTCAACTCAAACTTCCCTCCACTGCCAATTAGTGAATTGATGCAACGACCATCAGTGATCGAAGTATAGAAAACGCCAGAGTGAGGGTGAGAAAGCAGAGTTGACAGAGCATTAGGATCCGGATTAGGAAGGTAGCCAGTCGCTTTCCTGTGTGTTTACTGATTGGGAACGCTTGCATCCTGCTTTTCGATCTAGTTAATGTGAGGTGACAAAACAGGGATGAGGCAATCACTCCCCTTCTTCCTTTCATTTTCCGCCATCTACAGGAGACTCGGTGGAGCAGGAGGGAAGAACAGGCCGATGCGTATCAGTTGGCAAAGCTTCTACCTTTGAGGCGACGAGGTTGAAATATCTTCCGGTGCTTCGTTTTCCATGTCCTAGGTTTTGAGGGAAGATAAGTTGGATTGCTAGGAGGGAGGAGAAAAGGTGCAATTTTGTGGCGGCAAATCGCCGATTTCGGACTGACTTTTGTGATTGAAGATGCTGAATTTTCATCCCGTTTAAAATTTCTTTATCTGGGATGGTGTCGATCTTTAGATGGCAAAAAGGTTTGGTAAAGCTGCAGGGTTTGGGGATCGAACTCGGCTTTTCCCGCTGTCCTTTGTTTCGATTTGAAAAGTAAAGAGTATAAATGAGGAAATAGGAAGAGAAAGGGAATAAAGATTAGAGTTTGAGAGCAGTTAGGAACTGAAAAAAGTGCGATTCTTTTTCGTTTTGTCGTGTGTTTTTGATTGGGAAGGAGAAAGGGGATACAGACTGGATTTGGGAAGAGGTTTGATTGGAAAAAAGTGCTATTTTTTTTTTTTGGCGAGGTAAATCGACGAAGGTCCGACCGATGGTTGGGGAGTGGAATCTCAACGAGGCCGGCTCCGCCGACCTCGTGAACGAGGGTTCCGTCTCCTCCGGCTCCGTCGCCGAGGTTTCGGAAGAGAGGGAGCCTGGTCCTGTCGCCACGAGGATCTTTGGGTTCTCCATCTCCGGCCGCCGGGAGGAGAGTCCTGCTGCGGAACCGGAACCCTACGTCGTAACCCACCAGTTCTTTCCCGAAGGAGGTGGGTCGTCGCCGGAGCCGACTGCGGCGGCGGCGGGAAGGCTGTTGGAGGAGCCGCAAGTCACGAAGAAGAGCCGGCGTGGGCCGCGGTCGAGAAGCTCACAGTTCCGGGGCGTCACCTTCTACAGGAGGACCGGCCGATGGGAGTCCCATATCTGGTTAGCTTCCTCTTTCTCTACCACGGCCACAACCCTAATCAAAGATAGTACCTTTGTAGCATTCTTTGATAATTTCCTCTGGCTTCCTGTCAATCTGTTAACATCCATGGACTTGCAGGGATTGCGGAAAACAAGTTTATCTGGGTATGTTGGCATAAATTGGTCCGAAATGTTTCAACTTGTTTCTTGATTTGGAATCAGAACTCTAAGAATCAAACACTTTGAATGTTTCAAGCTTCTTGACTTTGTTTCCTTGTAATTTGTCTATATAGGTGGATTTGACACCGCACATGCTGCAGCAAGGTTTGCTCTGCATTCTCCTCTTCTCCATGCTTCATTGTTTGATTCTTCATCTAGATGGATCTCAATGCAGGGCCTATGACCGAGCTGCGATCAAGTTCCGGGGACCAGATGCGGATATTAACTTCGATCTGGATGATTACAAGGGCGATCTAGGTCAGGTGAGAGTGTGAAGGGCAGGTTAATGCGAGTAATCATGCTGCTTCATGTTTCTCTGGCTGATTGCAGATGAACAATCTCACAAAGGAGGAGTTTATTCAAGTTCTTCGGCGTGAGAGCATGAGCTATCCTAGAGGAAGCTCCAAGTACAGAGGAGTGACCTTGCACAAATGCGGCAAATGGGAAGCAAGAATGGGCCAGTTTCTGGGAAAAAAGTATACATCTGCTCTTCATTTTTTGTAGATTTAATACTTCTATTCTTTCCTATACTTCAATAGAATTGTGGTTCATGTTCATCGCTGATCGATCATATCTCAGATATGTGTATCTAGGCCTCTTTGAAACTGAAATTGAAGCTGCAAGGTACATCATAATCTTGATTCTTTCATGTTAGTGGGGTTTGAGTAGATTATGAGGGTGTTGTGGGATGCTTATTTGAACTTTTCAGAGCTTATGACAAGGCTGCAATTAGATGCAACGGAAAGGATGCAGTTACAAACTTCGATCAGAGTATCTACAAGGAGTTCAATGCATCAAGTGAGTTTTTTCAAGGCAGTTTACTTTGTTCACTTGTGGTGAATCTCGGTTTCACCTTCAGTTATAGTTTGTCCACCAGAATCTGAAAAATATCAGTTTCAACTGCAAAATGCTAGCTTATACTTTTTGGAGTTTTGCGACGCGACAACAAAATGTGTAGAACTTCAGTTGGCAGAGTGAAATCTGCCTATTGCTTTAACTAAGGGTTCTAATTGTATGAATGAACATCTTACAGCAAGTCATGGTCAGCTCGAAGACGATCTCGACTTGAGTTTGGGGGGATCAGGGTGCAAGGGCAGCACTATTGATTCAATGATCTTCAAGTCCCACTGGAATTGCAGCACTAAATCTAAGGTATTCTTCTTTCGGCCTCAACCTCCTTACAAACATATATTTTTACTTGCTGAAATTACATAGTGCTATTCTTCTCCTATTAGTTTGAGAAACTCAAGGTTCCTGAAGCGAACGACGACGACACAAGTAGTAGCTTTATGAACATCCAGCCTGCAATTCTTCACAACATCAATGATCACTCTTCCTCACCATTTCAGTTCCCTCATTTGAAGCAGGCAAAGCTTCCTCTGATTGAATCAATTGCTGTTGGTCGCTCTTGGCTCTGATTCAAATCAAAACAGACAGAAACTTTATGATTTACATTTTATTCCGTAAGCTCACTATTGGCTTGTTGATGCAGTATCCAAGCAGCAGCAAAGGAGTTACAAGATCTGAAAGAGCAGGGTTTCTCTACAACTTCACTGCCGCCGCCGCCAGCAGCAGTAACAACAACAACGATGACGACAGACCCATTTGGGCTAGTGAACAAGCAGCAGCAGGAACTAACCATAGCCTGTCGAGCCTTCCTTCACATTGCTCAACCATGATTTTGCAGCATCATCAGGATTCCCACAAGTAGTGCCAGCAAGCAGAATGGCTTCCTTGTATCTTTCACAAGGCTCTTTATGGTTTTCTTGTAGCTATTTTTCTTTTCCAGCTTTCATGGCAATAACTGAAGATGACTTTGTGACTTTGTTTGCTGGAAAAGCTTCATGTTGTTCGAGTGTCAAGCTCACGAATCAGTGTTGTTTTTATGCTCTGTTCTTGTTCATTATTTTATTTGGTTCCAATCTGCAAATCATTTTGGTTCAAAATAATTGTTGATTAATAATAACTAAATAAAAAAAATTCATAAACAATAATTTTCTTTTAGGTTATTATTCTGAAAAAGGAATTGGATAGGTGTTCTATGACAATGTTGGAGGAAATTGAAAAGTCTAGGGGCGGAATGATAATTCTGTAAAATGACAGGAGATGGAATTGAAAATTTTGATAAACGTTGGGGTAAAATGGAATTTTCTCTAAATAATATCATACGTCGGTCTGCGTCTGCTTCCTTTCGTGATTGCTTCGGGCGTTCCTGGAATCCTGGTCCTTGTTCCTCTTTGATCTCCGTGGTGGTTCTTTCGGTGCGTTCCTCTCTTGATCTCTGCAGCTTCTTCATCGATTTCTATTTGATGTGTTGTTACAAGTTTCGCTCCAGGGTTCATCGTAGTTTTAACCTAGCGCCGCCCCTGACTCTTTTTTTGTTTGTTATTTTTAATATATTTTTTTAGTGATTAACCCTAATTCAGAATCCTGATTATTATATTGCTCCATTTCTTCTTTTGTGGATTCCCTTAAATTTTTTTGAGTACAAAAATATGTTCTTTGTATGCTGGGTTTCTGATCGTTTTCTGGAATGCTAGCGTAGATATTTTTTTGCTACAGTGCCACTTTTGGTCTATGCTACGGTATTTCTTTTTTCATACTGGATTTTTAATTTCTAGATCCTTTCCGCTATATATTGTTGTAATTTTCTTGTGTTTGGTGCTCCAAATTGAATTGCTGCCATGCTGCGAAGGTTGGCCGCCTTAAATCGTTTCCCCCCATTCTTTGCAGTGCATGGCTACTTATATGCCTTGTTAACGCTATCGAACATAGTAAATTGATTTTTAACCTATTTTCCCTTCTTAAGGAAGAAAAGTCAATAGTTATGTAAAACATTCGTGAAGGAGATAAACTAATGGATTCTTTATCTTAACATTAATATATACCGTTCAATACAAGTTACAAAATTGAAATTTTACCTAGACTTTGAGTGCTTTATTTTCTCTTTATCATTGATGGGGCACTTGGTAAGCATAGCCTGACTTAGATGCATGGTTTGATACTTAAATTCATATTTTTCTTTTTGTTCAGCATAACAAATGAAGTTTTAAATATTATAGTAATGCCTATATAATCTTCAACTACATATACATAATTTCTCAGTGGTCTGCCATTGGTATGCTATGCAATGCAATTATGCAAAGAAACAAGTAGGTCTTGGAGAGGCTTGGCTAGGTGCATCTTTTGATGCTTATGGACAACATTACTAAGAAACTACGATACTCACACCATGTTTTCCTTCCTCTCAATATGCAAATGGAATTTTACATTTTGTAGCAAGAATTATGAAGCCTTCAACTACATATACAAAATTTCAGAGTGGCTTGCTAATATGTTATTGAGGGAGAAGGTGTATTCCGGAGTATTTTGTTGTTAAACAAATCTGATATATGTCATGCTTGCATGGTTTTAATATGATGCTATGATAAGCAGATACTATCAGGTCTACCTGTCTCTATTTTCAGACTTCAGAATCAACTCTCATTCCATAAGTCCTTAATGACATACGGAAAAACTGTAACTTGTCCATCCTAACTATCTTGACTTAGATGCCATAAGACAACATTGATCTTGTCATTTACCTTATGGGGACGAAAATTATAGTCTTTTAATCATTCGAATTGCATTCTTTCTTTTTTATGTTGTTGCCATCCTGTTGAGTAATATAACTCTAACGATTGTCTATCAGTTCTTTCTGTTGCAGATTTCTGTTGCAGATTATTGTTTGTTGATAGCTAAACAGAATGGTTTCCTTTGAGATGAATGATCGAAAAAGTATGGATTTCTTGCCTTTCAATATTCCACTTTGTTACTGATGTTTCACAGATAGTTCATATTGTTACTTGTTAGTGTCCCTGATCTGATCACACAATATGGTAGGTTTTGATTCATCATTTTTTAATCTACTGACCTCGGTTTTCCTTGTCAGAGATTGGGCTAGGATTGACTGGATTTGGAATATTCTTCTCATTCTTGGGAATCATTTTCTTCTTTGACAAAGGTCTCTTAGCAATGGGAAATGTGAGTTCTATAATATTCATTTTTTATTCTAGGTTACCTCTTTTCTCTAAAGTGCATCTAACTGTTTGCTTCATGCTTTTGATGAACTACCAGATTCTCTTTCTATCAGGTCTAATGTTGACCATTGGTCTCAAGTCCACTATGCAGTTCTTCACAAAACCTAAGAATTACAAGGTTTGCTCATTGCTTCAAAATTTGCTTGCCATGTTTCATTGGACTGTCTGTTTGATTGTATCGTTTATTCATTTCATCTCTCACTTGATAGGGGACCATATCGTTTGGAGTCGGCTTCTTTCTTGTCCTAATTGGATGGCCTATTTTTGGCATGATCTTGGAGTCATACGGCTTCATTGTTCTCTTCAGGTGAGTGACTCTTCCCTTCGATAGGCAGGCAATTGATTTTTATTTAGCAAAAGCACTCAAGTTTGATTGTTGTATTTATTATTCAATACATCCACGTTTTCTTTGGAAACCTGAAACTCCGGTTGCTATTTGTTCATCAGTAATATCTCATCGATCATTGATATTTTTCCTTCTTTGGTTTACTCTTCAGTGGCTTTTGGCCAACCCTTGCAGTCTTCTTGCAAAGGATTCCCATCTTTGGTTGGTTGTTCCAACAGCCATTTGTAACATCGGTAATGATATACTTATCGCAAAAATTTTGAGTTCTTAGTTTGCTCCTTCAGATTTCATTTTCCGCTTCTTGCAGTTACTCGAACGATTTAGAGGCAGGCGAGTACCTGTGTAAGCTCTCACAAGTAGCAGCTCCACAAATTAATACAAGTGAAAAATATGGCTACTTGTTTGTAACTTTTGTCTCTATACACAAAATTTGCTATGTATATATAACGTTTTTATTTGTAATGTTTTTTTTTTCAAAGTTATGTCCAAGTGTTGCTCTGATTTATTGTCTTTGAAATAAATCACACCTCGATTCTTTAGCTTCATTCTTTAGCACAGCTAGAATCAAACAATGAATATAAATATTTATTAATTGATGAGATCCAAATTAGTATATGTTACAGACAAGGAAGAAAAAGAAAAACCTTAGCAACTAGAAAATGGATGCATGGAATGTATGTATATGGAATATATTAGTCATCCCCTTCCAGCTCCTTCAGGTAATCAAAAATTATCAATAAAGAAAACAAAAAGAATCCTCCTGATGAACCTCCGCCGCCACCGCCGTTGCCATCACCGCCGCTGCCAAACCACGGGGGGAAACCCTGGCCTCCATCGTAAAGCTTCCGAGGTTTTTGGGTATCTGAAATGTAGATTGATTCAGTGGTTTCTTTCCAAAAGTGAGAGCAAGTAAATGATTGAACATATGTAGGAGGATAGCATGGAAAGCAGTACTACTAAATGATCAAATGCACAAGCAAATTGTGACCTACTCAAATTTGGATCAGTTATTGCACTGCAAAATGTTTGTAGAATTTGATCAAAATCATCTGTGCCACATCCAGGCGTTAAAACACATTGTAGAAGTTAGGAAAGGTACCCTTTGTGGGAGTGGTTGAGATGGTCGTCGATCGACTTCTTGCAGTTTGTTTTTGAGTCTGAGTTGCAGCACAAGTTGCGTTCTGAAGCATATAGATTATGCATCCAATTAATAGAACAGAAGAAAAGTAACGAAACAAGTTTGTTGTTTTTTTTTTCAAAAATAATATGTGAAGAGGCAACTGTTTGTCCTAGTGTGAGCCTTGTGTTCATGTCTCGCCTAGAACAAGCAAAACACATACCGAATTCAGCCTTGCAGATGGAGAAAATTTCCTAGCAAATGTAAGACAACAATGCCTTTGACCATTCTGACTAAGTTGAAGCCTCCTTTTATCTGCATGTGAATAAGAAAACAATTTTCGAAGAATAGTATCAGACTGAAATATAAGAAAATTAATAAAAATCTCATACCAAGCCTAAGTAGATGGTATTTTGAAGCACAAAGGGAAATCAAAGTATTTGTTCTATTGAAGACAGACAAAAACCAGATTAGCACATCATGGACTGACAATTTCTTCCCAAACTGTCGATATAAACAGATGGAGAAAATGGCAAACAGAAAGATCAAACAAAGCCATGCCAACAAAAGCATCACATCTCCCGAGCTCGAGCAAAACAAGAATTTTGAGTCTCCAAAATCAGGCATCACATCTTCCGAGTTTGAGCATGTACTATCTATGAAAATGATCAATTTCGCATGACTACAAAAGCCAGATAGTATGCAACAATGGGCAATGGCTAAGATTAAGAACACACAAATATCTCCATATAAATAAACTCTCATGATACCTAATTGATTCAAACAAGTATCACTAAGTCCCAGTTGGCAAAATGTGCTCAATGAATTGAAAATCTACAAAATATATATACCTGTACATGCTCAGAAATCAAAATAGTAACTTGTTAACAGTGCCATAATTTTACCTAAGAAGCTCTGGGACGGAAGAAAAGCTGGCCATTGTGCTGTAGGTGCAGGTACAGTAATAAATGTTCGCATCACCATTTATTTAAATACCTACAATAAGTTTTAATTTACATGCTGATATAATAGTAGTCAACATAACACTCATTGATACTGAAATTATATCTTCTTTTCCCATGAAACATTGCTAAAGAGCATATGTGATTTACTGCAATCTACTCTCACCACATTGATTAAAAATTGAAAGTTTTTAGTCAGCTTTGGCCTTGCACAGTGACAATCCAGAAAAATTAAGCTCCACAAACACAAACTAATTATGCCACATTTCGTACACGAGGGGAAGGATGACTAAGAGCCAAAAAAATACCAACATGAAACTTAAACTGAAAGTTTGGGGGAAAAAAACTCAACTTGTAAGCTTTCTAAGAACCTACTATTCAGCACGAACCTGTTGAAAGAAGATAGATTATTGGATTTCCAATCTAATATGAACCGATTCAGACGCCAATCTATTACTCATGAACATGAAACATCCTAATTCCTAGGTCATGTAATAATACCCTGTGATATAAATCTGCAACGAACACATTATTTCATATGTGAAAGAAAAACAATTCTTAGGCTTTGACCTAAAGGGGTCTGACCGATTCGTATCAAGCACACACATACTATCTCCCCAATGAATTCAATAAAACTATCAATGTCTGAGATTGGACGAAGAATTCAATAAAACCCTCATTTCAACATCTAGATTAGGGGAAAATAAAGAAGAAGATGTACCCACAACCGATGCGTGCTTGTGACAATGAAAACTAGGGTTTTTCTTGTCCTCCACAAGCGTCCTGCACTCCTGCTTCTTCCACCCCTGTGGCCGTAGAAGAGGAGAGGCGCGGAGGAAAAGGAGGAATGGAGAAGGCGTCGAATCGAGTTATTTATAACCTGCTAACGGGAAAAAAAATTCAATTTAATCTCACAATTATTTTACCCCTATAATTTAAGTTATAAAATTTACCCTTATCTTATATTAAATCTGTTAAATTATTTAATTTACTTTTTAAAAGTCTTTTATATTTGAATCGTTCAGTTTCCTTCACAGTAGGAAATGTCTCGATCTAATATTAAAATCGAGAATAGTTTTAAGTATTTTTCACCTTCAAAATAAAAATGTTCCAATAAATGCAATTAGTTAAGACTACAAGGGGCAATTCATGCAAAGTTGATCGATTCAAAAGTTGAAAAGGATACATTTTGCTAAGAAAACACCACTTTAAAGGGAGCAAGTTGAAAAGGATACAACTTTCTCTAGTGACACAAATGGAACTCGTAAGTTTTATTTGTCGAATAAAGTTTTTGCTAAGTCTCGAGTTTGGACGCGCAATTGTATCATTCAATATACAAATTTGATAGATTTTGAGGTCGAGGATCATATGAACTCGGCGAGTGTCGTGTTGAGAAGGTAGTCGGAAAGCAAGCCATTAAACTTCTCCGAGGGGTGGATCGAGTCGAAGAAGACATATCGGTTGGCATCCGGGCAAGTGTAAGGGGTCCATTTGTTGCACAGGAAGCTCGCCTCCAACTTGCCTGTTCCACAGCATCCTTGTTCTGCATTCTCAAACCCTACAATCACAACATTATCAATGTAGTTCGAGATCACCGGTTTCGCGAACCTTAACTCAATCCGATCGAACAATTGAGACTAAAGAATCCATCATTTGTGTCAAAACAATTTGATATATACATAATTTTGTGTCAAAAACTCTAACATGAAAATACATATGAATAATATTTGATAATTTTTAAAATTATATAATAAAAATAATTAACAATAATGATAAAGATATTATGATACAATATTGGATGGATGAACGATTGAACTTTTTTAATTTTAATTGCAAAATTAAAATACAGTTATTTATCTCTAAAAATTTTAAAATTAATTTGTATTTTAACGTTTAAATTTTTTTTTGTAATAATTTGAAGGAAAAAATATATATAATTGTTTAAATAAGATAATGCCTTTAATATTGAGTGTGTGGTGTTTTTGAACGGTCGGATCTGAGCTCAAAAAACTCACCATATGCTTGGTGGTTTTGGATGACGTCAGCCACGAAATCGTACAGTGGAGCAAACCTTAGCCTCAGCCCCGGCAGCTCCCCGTTGAGCCTCGCCACCGCCGCCTCCAGCCTGTCGTTGAACCCCCGCGCCGCCGCGCTCTGCTCTTCCGAGCACCAGCCCTCGCCGCCGGTGAACCTCACCAGGGGCAGGCAGCCGATGGGGGCCAGCCCCGCGAAGACGATCTTGCGGGCCCCCAGCGCGTGCAACGCGGCCACGAACTCCGCCACCCCCGCCGCCAGGAAATCCCCGAACTCCCCCACCGTGAACTGCTTGCTCCGCTCGGTCGTCATCGGGAAGTAGTTCGCAATGTAGTCGTTGGTTCCGATGCTGACCATGTACAGCGCCTCCCCCACGATCGCCTCCGCCTCCGCCGCCCCGAAATGCGCCGCCAGCCGGCTCTTGTACTCCCTGAACAGTTCCACCTCCTCCATCAGCGGAATCACAGACTACCAATGAATCGATCAATTAAAAATCTCGTTTTTATGAAAGAAAAACACAAAAAAAGGAACGCATATCACAAGGAGCTGAGGCGTGGCGGGGTCGAGGCCGGTGCCGGCGGAGGCGAAGGAGACGCCGGAGGCGAGGCTCTGGATGGGGAGGGAGATATCGAGGTAAGGAGGAACAGTAGGTGGTAGGCCGAGGGAGGCAGAGAGGAAGTCGGTGGAGAGGCGGCCGTTGCAGAAGCGTCCGGTAGCGATGTTGCCGGGGAAATCACGGCCGTAGGGGGGGAAGTTGGCCTTGAGAGGTGTGAGGAGGAAGTCGTTGTTGCCGGGGTCGACGGTGGAGTCTCCGAAGACGATGATGG
>JBAMIB010000002.1:2353058-2363603 GCA_037177415.1 Kaempferia rotunda
ACCCGTAGCTGAGGGATATTAATGTAATTTTATCGTAGGCTTCACCAAATTAATTGGAAATCTGTTAGTATTGGGGCCAAATTCTTTATAATATAGTAAGATAGTAAGATTAGAGTCTAATATTTTATGATTTTTCTTACAAATTTAAAAACTTGATTTTGAAAACCTTATTGATGATTTTACTTCTCAAAATGCTAGAAGATCTAGATTTTTTCAATGATTATTTGATATATTTTGTTTTTGTATTTGTGCGTATTGCACTTTTGGAGAATAGGATAAGCTTAGGAAATATATATTGTATGGTTATATATATTTTGAAAAATCTTGAAAAATATATTTTGTATGGAGTTTATCATATTTTAAATGAAATACATTGATTTTTAAAAATTTCAATTAAACTTTATTCAAATTGTATGTTAGTATTTTTTTTCACATAAGGGCCTTTTTTTTTTCTTTTCGCCAAGGACCCCAAAAAGTGAAGGCCGGCCCTACAGATAATTCAATAAGTGATCGCGATAGATGGCTAAAAACCCAACATCTCTTAGTTATACGTTCTATTTTAAAAAAAAAATCCTACAAATACATCGCAACTGAGAATAAAATTGAATATATCTAAGTGATAACTGAATACTCTTCTATGCACCATAACTACAGGGCGCGGGCTATACCAGGCAGGGTATACAGATTGTTAACAGCCAAGATGTTCAGTTGTTAGGTAGTGAACTAAAGTAGTCTCCTCCTCCCTAGAAGCCTTGAAATAAGCAAAAGGGGAATGGAAGAGAATGGAATGGGTGACATGCCTAGATAAACAAATCAAAAGAAAGCAACCACGCAACCTTTGCGTTTAACAATAGGATAAGGAAGCTTATCTGCAGATGGAGCATGCCATTCGCTTCCAATCACTCCGAGACAAAATGAAGTGGACGAAAAGACATGCGTGGATTTAGAAAAGCGGCAGCCTAAATCCTCTCTTTACCGTACGACACAAGACCCCATAATTATTCCCACTTACCTTCCCAAAGGCCATTAAACTTCCGCGTATAGAACAACGGTCTGATTTCACCCTCCGCCGTGGTGATATGAACACCACCTGAAACATCTAAACCATTCGAGTGCAAAAGCATGCTTACAAGCACTAACCAAAAAAGGCACACCTATCTCGGGCATAGAGATAAGCAAAGTATGGTCAAATTACTACCCTGTCATTCTCCTAGAAAAAACCATTCCAAATGCTAAATCCATTAGGCCTTGGACTTACACTTTACTTGGCGTGTTAAAAATCAACCAGACCCAACTCCTTGGATATGCACCTCCAATGTCATTTCTCATAATCAAATGCAAAGGTAACATATCATAGGTGAGAGGAAGAAGACAACTTCTGTTGCCTACAAATACGAGACCATATCCTATAGTTGAATCAGTTATTGCTAACATGGCTAAGCAAAATACGAATGCTCTAGTGCTCTGCCCGTCCATTGCACTGCTGCAACAGAGGTTCAAGCGGCTACAGAAGATCAAACAGATGAGGGAGAAGAGGAAGATCCTGCGGGTGCTGGTTGAAGCTGCACAACAATCTGGGCACTTCTTCAATGGCGACTCTATATATCCTTTGATGCCTCCATGCGGTTCTCCATCCATTCAGTTGCATTACCAATATACTGTTGATTGTGCTGAATTGCAGCCATTTGAGCCATCGTTGACGCTAGCCTTGTGGTCTGATACTGTAAACTATCACGGATCAAAGACGCCCGTTGAATTAGAAGTTGACACCTCTCTGCACCTGTAAAAATAGTCCTACCAGCTTGTCCAAAGGACCACAAAATTTCCTATGTTTCTTTCTCTATGAAATGGAAGCTCTTCTTTTCTCGTATTATTTATCTGCGTAAGAAGCGGAAGCTTCGAAGATGCAATAAATGAATCATAGAGTGTGTTGATCATGGTTACCTAACTTCTGACTAGCGTTATTACTATAGGAATCTTTAAGTTGAAGTTCACCCTGCAATAAAACTGTCTCATGGGAGCGTTCATCTTCCGCTTCCAGTCTCACCTCAATCACCTTGTCAGAGTTCTTCTGTTCATCAACAGCCTCAGTGATTTGCTTAACCACTTTTCTGGAGACCACACGAGTCATGCCCTTGTTATCCAACTCTTCTCCGTGTCCATTGTTGATTGGTATGAATCGAACTTTACCAACCTTTCTCTCATTAGCTTCAATTACCTGCATGCAGAAACATTAAATTCAACAAAAGCTTACACCATATGATATTTTTTCATTATTTTTCTATGATGTATTAGATGACTTGTATCCAATTTATACATATACTTCTTTGCAAATTAAGTTAATAATACCATCCTACAGCACCACCTGAAAAGTGGACTTGCAACTTGAGTGCCAAATTAAAAGTATGATGGACTCCTCCATGTGACAATATAAATAACAATTGTCAAAGAATCAATAGAGAATTAAACATTATATTGTAACTGTAGGAATCTTTCTGAATAGAGACTCATGAACAATTTTAATTCTTTGAACATGTAGGATGGAAACAAACCTAACAGCCAAAGTTGTTCTATTGAAGTAATTAAGTATCAAGAAGTACTTCAATTGAGGATTCAACATTATGATGAACTTTAGAAATCTTTCTAAATAGAAATTCATGAACAATTTAACTTCTTTGGAGAACATGTAGACTGGAAAATCTAATAAGTAAAGATGTTCTGTGAAGTAACTAAAATAAGTATCAAGAAGTACCTCATGTTCAAATGATTGAAATCTTTCCTCGTCATGGTCATCAACTGTTGTTTTAGTGTCTTCAGTATCCACTTTATTGTCTGCCTTCTCAAATACTACTATGATCTTCCCACCTTCTTCAGGAATATATCCAAATGATTCGCAGACAAAGCCAGATACTGTCTCATACTGATGCCCCTGAAATAGCAAAGACAATGAGTGTCACATACGAAAGTTGTTGTGCCAAGACAAATTTTTACCAAAATGAATTATGTGGACCAACACACAACCTAATATCGATATCCACACAATATACAAACTCATTTCCCCCCAAAATTGTATGTTTTATCATTGTGGTAATAATTTAGGATCAATGTGTTCCCTCCTCCCATAATATTTTCAATGATAAGTTTTTGTTCCCCCCCTCCCCCCGGCCGGCATAGTTGGTTCATACAAAGATGTTGCTGTCAATAGGCCTGGACTCAACCCCTCCTTGTATGACTGATGTTTGTTGGGTGAAACCCCCAATGATTTACCTCCCTTGCAGACAATAGGGGGTCACCATGGAGAGGTCGCTGAGGTGACGGTTTCACCTTTGGCTGCCAATGATAAGTTTCTGTTAGTTGAATTTGTTTTTCACCATGCCAATTACAAAAAACTTGTCGGTTCCTGTCTTGTGGAAACCATTGACGGTGTTTTAAGAAGAATGCATTCTTTGTGTTTATAATAAAGTTCTGAATAAGCATATGATCATTCAATATTAGATATAATTTGGTGATATATGGATTTTAAAAAAATGAGATTAAAAAAACTGGCAGTGAGTTCTTGTGCTGTCAGACTCTCAAGTTTATTTCAAGTAGGACACAATGAACCTACAGGTTAGTTAAAGGATTCATCATATTACAACTATTGGAGAACACCAGATGATTACTTGAACACATTAAATAAATAATTGTACTTAAATGCAGTCATAGAGATATAGAGAAAATTGCATATATAATGATTATGGTTGGTTGGTTGACTGATAGATTGATGACACGCTTCAGGTATGAGATTATGATTTTTTATAATCACATTCTTAAATATTGTGAGGTTTTAATTATAAGAAATCCTTCACACCAGATGTAGAACATAAATAACATGATACTATAAGATGTCACTGCATTAGTTAAGTAATTAAATGAACAGTTATAGAGCAATGAAAATATATCTTTGTCACTCTCTCTGGCTTGCTCAAGTATTTCAATTTATACTATCAATGCCCCTACACCTCATGTTAATATGTATGTTGGTTACTTCTGAAGAAAAAACCATAAATTGGTTCACTGGTATCTTCCTTTGAGGAAGATAACAATTTTCATATAAATGATTCTCTGTTGAATCAAAGAATCTACTTCTCCACAACAATACAATCCTCCTCCTTCGAGGAAGATAACTAGTTGAATATAAATGGTACTATGCTGGAGCAAATAATCTACTTCACAACAACAGAAGATACGAACCTCTGGTATTTTAACATTTAGTTCTTCTGAGAAATGGTCAATGCATGTATTAGCATCAACATCAAATGCCCCATCATCACGCATCACAATATACCCAGTTTTTCGCTGGATTTCTTCCTGCATTAGACGCAAGAAGTAGCTTAAGGAATACTATAGCAATAGCATAGACTATGTGGTTTTACAAAAATACAAACATCTGATGCATAAAATCTCCAAAATCCTTTTCAATTAAATAGACAATACATGGTATTGCATTTCCCATAGCATGGAACTTCAACTATTATAATGCCAGTAATGCCCCAAACTATTAGTTCTAGGAGAAGACACTGACTATACACGTGAGCACAAGGATTGAGATGCTTCCACACCATCATAGTCAAGGTAAATAAAGAGGTAAATAAAGAGCCAGCACATGCAAATGAGTCATCGGTGTATGCAGGGTCCTGTTATGATAACTATGTATGTTGTCACAGGGTATGTGTCATTCAATAAAATGTATGTGGTAATATGCACTGGTACATGACATGTGAGAGTAGCATGTGCACGAGATCTTGTAACTCACATATACAAGACAACAGAAAATTATCACAGAAACACATGAAGGTGAATACTATGCTAGACATACACTGGAACAAATGATAGACAAAAAAATAAACATAGGATGATTTCATTGTTTTATTATGGATTAAAAATGTAAAAAAAAAAATCAGTGACCTAACGTCCAAATTTATTTTTCAAGTTCGATAAGCAACAGTTACCAGTAAAGAACTAGAAGTTAAATGGAATAAAGAAAACATCAGCAAAAGTAATGTATGACAGTTTACCTTCGAATCATTTTCATCAAATATCTCACCAACAATTTCTTCAACAACATCTTCTAGGGTTACAATCTGTCTAATTCAGATTATATATAAATGAGCAACCATGGTTGAAGAGAGCTCAAAAAATAGCATAAACAGTAGATATATATCTTCATTCTTCAATGATATATCTGTCTTGATTTCCAAATTCAGCTATTTAGCAAATGCTAAATGATTATACTAAGAAGCTATGGTGTGCTCAAGTACAATAAGTAGCAGAGTGTAAACTGAACGTACACCGATTGTTCCACCATATTCATTAAGCACTACAGCCATATGGACCTGCCTTATACGAAACTCTCTCAGAAGATTCCAAACGGACATTGAATCTGCAATGTGAAAGAATAATGTTCAAGTAATGTATCAGAGTCCAGACTATATGATAATGCTCTAGAAATGTAGCATTTCTCCAGCTATAGAAGAATGTTCTGGTAATGTACCAAAGCACAAATTATATAAGAATGCTCAAGCAATGAATCACATCCCCAACTATATATGAATGTACATTAAGGTATCAGTGCTCCATCTATACAAACACAGATTAACTACTGGAATAATATGTAGCAAGACAAGAAAAGAAAATTATAGATCATGAATGAAATGAAAGAACAAATGATTTCCACAATGATGAAACAAGAGTTTGCAAAATAAAAGTATAAATACACAGAGATTTGGCTCACATTCTAAATTTTAAACAAAAAGGAAGCTAATTAATTTCTTAAATCCACTTCATAGGGTTGTAGTACCTGGAACAAAATATGTTGGCATGCGTGCAATCTCCCTCACTGAGATTTCTTTTAGCTTCTCAACCTTGAAAACAAATTAAACTAATTATTACCCAATCTGATGATACATCTAAAATAAATATCTCAGGCATTACATAGAACCCACCTTTTCAACATACTCAAGCATGTCCATAGCATATGCAATTCCTACAATATTATCAATACGCTCCTCAAAGACTGGTACTCTGAAACCCATTAGTCTATGTGAGAAATTAACTTATACATTTAGTGAACACCAAAGCAAATTAAAATAACCTTGAATATTGATGAGTCTCCCATAAATTCTGAAAATCAATAAGTGTTGCACTCCCATCTATTGCAACTACATCTACTAGTGGTGTCATCACTTCTTGAACGTGTGTATCTTTTATCTCTAGTACATTTTCAATCATATCCTGTTGATAAAACATGAGAAACTTCTTTCATATTTTACATAGAAGAAAAAGTGATTAGGCGGGAACGGAAACAATTTTTCATTAAAGAAAACAGAACTATAGAGACAGAATATAACCAAATAAAACAGAACTACTTTCTCCCTTGGGAGTTTTCAGTAAAGCATAATAAAAAAGCTGGAAGCATTAAACACATGAGGATTCTACGACAAAATAAATAAAATAATTCACAGATCCAAATTGTTTGTAATTTATTATATCTTACTCTTCGAATCATTTTCATCGTTATGCGAGAAGATAAGTTACGCAACAGCATTTGCAGGAACTCACAAGGTTCTTGAACTAATTTGACTATGCCTAAAAGAAGTCGAATAAAAAACCACAATATAAGTAAACTGTCCCATAATTTTTAATTTAACTAGTATTGGATAAATAATTTTGCAAATGTTTGCATTCTGCATGATAAAGTGCAAACTGATCAGGAATGTTAACCAAAAGGTTGCTCCATGCTAGAAGAAACTCAGTGATGAAATAAGAATATCATGCAAGCTACAAAGATTTAAGTGAAAGGAAAAAAACATCAAATTTATGTAAACAATGCTGCTGAATTTACGTCACCTGCTCTTCTTCCTCGATTGCCCCACTCAGCTCAGCCCCACGTAACATCAATTTTAGTTCATCTTCTGTGACATATGGTTCACTGCATATGCAAACAACCAATAAGAATTGGCAACAAGGAGTCCTGCCACAAAATTGTTATATCGCGAAATTCCAGAAACAATATATATTCAATTTAAGGATGGATATTGATACAATAACAAATAAATAAAACCTTAGTTTTATTGAAGTTATAATATGGTTGATATCTCATTATTGAACATTATGATCACCAGTTTAACATCAAGATGAAAGAATTTCAAATGAAATCCTGTTGGCGTACTTTTTTTTTTTTTTTTGAGAAAAGGGAAACTCTGATTGGAGTCTCAGAAACACAGATTGAAATTTCTTTTTCAAGGTTCTTTTACAACAATAATACAAGATTATAAATTAGCCCTTACAATCACAAAATTTGAAAGTTGTAGCCCAAAAAAATAAATACACTCAGTCAACAAAGAGGTGGTAAGAGATTAAGGATAAAACAGAAGAATTTTATGAATTTAGAACTGCAATATATCCCTTACCTTCTACCTTTTAGACCTAGCAGCTTCAAAATTCCCATCGACAAAAAGGTAACAACTCTTCCAACAGGATAGAGGACTATAGAAAGCCATGCAACCGGCCTGATCTAAATGCATCATAAGCTTAGCTCTGATTAGCAGACTTATAAAACACCACAGGTGTACATGCTGATTCAATTTCATTCCTGAAGACTGAACCAACAACTCACCTTACAACAAACCTTACTACCTCTGTGGCATTATGCACAGCTACACTTTTTGGAGTAATTTCAGTGAGAAGCAAAATCGCAACCTGGGATGATTAAGTTAAATAGTTGGTTGGTTATTTACAGCATAAATTTGCAAAGTAAAGCATGAATTTGCAAAGTAAAAACTTTAGGAAAAAAAAACTTGCCGAGTATGACATTTTGGTAGACATAACAAAAATGAACAGAAAATGGAGGTTGATTAGCTGTTTGCATGATTATGGATGTTTGGACAAGAATTGAATTAGTCATGCTTAGAATGATACACGCATATTATTCATTAACTGATGTCAGTTACTAACTTAACAAACATAACAATTTTCAAATATTCTATGAACAGCATAATTAACTGTGCACAAAAACCTTCAGGACTGGTGCAAATGTGAACCTAAGATAGCTCATCAAATAACAAGGATATAGTGATAAGTCTTGTGTAATCAACAATCATACCTATAAATTTCAGATTTAAATATTTTGAACCATCTCCAACAGTTATAACTGTATCAAGTTACAGCTATAAAGACATTTTCTAGCCATATTGGGCTTGATGTATGGAAATGACTTATCAAGAATAGCATGCAGATTAGCAACAACATGTCTAAATTAGGACTTAGAGATTGTGTGAAATAATCATAAAAGGGGCAAGGGCATACCGTCATAACTGCTGTAGCAGCACTGACACCAGCTTCGCCAAAAATTGCAGTCGTTGCTTCAGTAACCAGAGCTGTTGCGCCAATATTGACCACTCTGCGTGCGTGAATGAAAAAGAATTATGATGGCAACTGTACCATAGTAAAAGATAAACAAAGGTTGAAAAAATAACTAAAAACACATCTCTATACGTTGTGCCAATTAGAATCGTAGTGAGAAAACGAGTAACATCGTTACGCAGCATTCTGAAAACACCATTCTCTGGTTCTTTTTCAGCCAACTCTCGAACCTGATGAAAAGAATCATTAAGCTTGAATTAGCAGCATCACTGAGTTATTTGTTCTGAAAATGCATTCATAGCCATTTTTCTTGAGCAGATTTGTATGACATTCAAGATGATGCTCGAAAACCAATTCTTTGCATGGTCAATAAAACTCCGGCTTAAATGGATTCATGCAATTGAAATTCTAAGATAAAGAAACAGATAAATGTTAGATAGGTACGTGATTAGAGGATGACATTGTAGTACCTTCCACGGCCATAATGTAGTGATGGATGTCTCAGCCATCGAAAAGAACGCGGACAAACCCAGAAGCGCCGTCAAAATCAGGCCCTGGTCCTTCAGTACTTGAAGAATTTGCAATACCTTCGGCCATACTCCGCTAAGACTCGCTCTGCCAGATGCCAAAACCCCGACCCTGGCATCCACTGTAGCTGCCTCCGCGAGAACTCTTTGGCACCTTACCGCGAGCACCCCGCAGACAATCGCGACGAGGACGATGCGGAACCCATCTCGACTGTTACTATCGACCGAAGAGGTGGAAGGGGAGGTGGAAGGGGAAACAATCTTCGATCGAAAACAAGCACGGCCGGTAGGAGAACCACGGAGGCAAGGATTGTAACGGCTCCCAGCGGACAGAGAGAGGAAAGTGGGCGAGTGGAATTCTGTAGCGCAGATCCGAGCGGGAAGGCTCCCTCGAGGACGGCGGGGTTGGATCGAGGGCGAGGGAGGGAAGGCAGCCATTGGATGGCGGAGGAGTACAAAGACGTTGCGCGCCGCCAGATCCATCGCCGAGGAGCGGTTGCGTTGGGGATCGACAGCGGCGCCTCCAGGCTGGGAGTTTGTGAGAATTGGGGCAGGTTCCGTTCTCCTTCTTCCGGTCTTTTATTGAAAATGGAAAATGGGGAGGAAAATTCGAGGAGTGTTTTTTTTTCCACGTTTATTTTATTCAATCACACTTTCGATCTATTTTCATAAATCAATTTTGATAATCTCACACATTTTTTTTTAAGTATTTTTTTTTATATAATAGCATACGGCGATTTCCCAAACTCCGGATTTAGTTTTGCGTATTACTCAAACAAGTAGTATCCATAAATCACATATTTCTTTTCATTCACTTTCTCATAATATCTTTTTTATTGTCCATCTGAAAAAACCATTCTGAATCTTTTTTTTTTAAAATAACATAATCTCCTCTTTCATCTCTGTTGAAGAGTACATTTTTGGGGCAGGCCGATGGCTTGGTCTCCCACATCGAGCTTGGAGTATATAATAATAGCGCAAGATAGGGCCATCACCATAGCTCCACCAAGACCAAAAGCTCCTTCATAGCATCGAAAAGCAAGCATAGATCATTGACATCATCTTTCTCATCCTCATAGTTCCCACCATGATCGAGATGGACTGTAAGCAGCAACTAAACAAGTTGGAGATGCATCAATCGCCCCTCCTTGATGCCCTTGATAATCGACATTTGGACACTTTATTTTATTGTTATAACTCGATGTGTCTATCCTCTTATATATCCAATTATATGTTTTTAGTGTTATTTATGAATTTGGATCTTTGTTAGTCTCTATTTCAATTCTTGTATATTTGATGAATATTATTGATATTATTAAATTATATTTTTTTTTTACAGGAATTGAGGGAGAGGACAAATTGAGAAGAGGACATTAATTTGGTCCAAGTGATAGTTTGGTTCAAATTTCCAAAGATTTAGAAGAGAAGGAACTTAATTTGAAAAATATAAGCCTCATTCCATGGTCCAACTTAAAAGCCTAAATTTGAACTCAATTTGAATAAAACCTAAGTCCTATTGTAATTGAACCAGTTTAATTGCTCTGGAAATTACAATTAAACCAGTTCAATCGGTTCAATAGTTTTCGGTTCACTTTGAGGTTTAAAAGGGGCAAAC
>JBAMIB010000002.1:2436499-2447419 GCA_037177415.1 Kaempferia rotunda
TTCACAAACCGAAGCATCAGAAGCGAAAATTTGAACGACTCAAATCCAAAAACGCACCAAAGATAAAAACTATTTTTTCTAGTTCACCTGAGTTATTCCTTAAACCCACAAGATTATCTACCTCCGGACTACAGGTCAAATCCAGAATTCATGAAAAATCTTCAAAACAACAGTGAGATCAGACCATCAAATCCTCCGAAGAGAAGTACAAAGACAGATCTTTTTCGTCAACAATACAGGAGCACATAGCACCGTCAAAAAAGTAGTGTACTAAAAGTGGAAACCAAAGAACACCGAAGAAATACCCATCAGACAGCTCAAAGATCTCCAGCAACTACGAGCACCCAAAGGAGCTAAGAAATGACATCCACAATAGCGGATCTCACAATTTCCGTTTTTCAACAATCAGGACGTCAAATCGATCCAAATTTTTCTTAAAATATAAAGTGAGAAACAAGACAAGGCATGATCTGAAGAAAAATACTGACCTTCTTGTGCTTGGCATTGAGCTCTTTGGAAACTGAGGCCTTCTCGTTCATCGTTATGACCAGAATTCCTCAACAAACCGAGCAACAAAGCGCCGTATATCCACCGATATATTATCGCCGATATCAAAGATGGGCAGACAAAGATGAATCAGATAGTGAAGAAAACATAAATTTCTTGTTGCTATCGCCCCCTTCCCTCCGCCTTCCTTCCAGTAGATAGACGTGAGTCTACGGAAGGAGAAAAGCAAGGGGGAAGGGAAGTAAAAGAGAAGGAGACGAAGTAACGACGATCGTCCAGTTCTTGACCTTCTTTTTTATCGATTAATTGCCTTTTATGTGTATTTTATTGCGTTTATTATTTTATTTAAGTGCCTTTGCCTCTTCGTACACACGGAATTAGCGGCCTGATCGCACGTATAATGCACGTGCCCATCCAGCGCCGCTTACTTGGTTTTCATTATTCATTTTCATTTTCCCCCTTTAATAACGAAGTATGCTTCTTGATTTTATCTTTTTTTCAATAAGTACCAGAATTCTGTAGAAATATAAGTTCATCCACAATTTCCGTTCAATTAATCACCCAAACTAAGTAGGATTGTTCATTATGACTTAGATCAATCATTTGAATAAACCTCGATAAATTAATAAATAATTTTTTTAATAAGTGATTGATGTAAGAACGATGATCTATACAAATTTTTTAATTTGTCCTGATGGACGATAAATTTTTTTCATAAAACTGGATAAAGTAAATAGCTTCCGTGTTGAGTTAGAGAATGCTAAACTACACGATGTAAAGTAATATCAATGTTTTACTAAAAGAAAACAATATAGACTTGTATATGTTACGAAAACCAATAGAAAAGTATGTTTAAGTAGCTCAAATTTAGTAGATTTTTTAAATACAATTTTTGAGCATATAGTTGAATTAAATGTTTATGTAGCTCTCACCATGAAGACTTTGATACTATCCAAATATTTAATTCAACCCATCCAATCCACTAACTATTAGGCTACAGCTGTAGCTTCATTCCAGTGGCGCACAGCCATGTGGAATGTAAACAGCAACGCAAAAGTCAAAAGTTGTCGCACGGCTTTGAAATGGCTTGCGCTTTACTGAAACTTTCTTTTTGTTGTTCTTGGCACAATACTTCCTATGGCTCAAGTGTACCGATGAGTAAACAACGAACAATGATTGGAAGAGAAATCCCAAGTTATACAGCACAGCTTCCCTCGTGCTAGATCAACCACCAGAGAATAATCTCAAACCCAATGAAATATGCAAGAACATTAAAAAGAAACAAGAAGTTGCTATCGAAATCCTGGAAAGGAAGACTTTTAAATCATATTGCAGCTCTCAGAGCTCCTCGTGCAACCTCCCTTTTCATCTCTGCTTCTTTCCCACTGCCTCGGAAGTACATGTACACTTGCTGAAAACAAAAATGAACAGAAAGAAAAAAAATCAAAAAAATAATTGTCAAGATTTCACAGATTGATAAGAAATAGGAACTGATAAATATCGTCTCGAAACTTTCTTTACAAATGAGCATAGATAAATATTAAATATAGCCTTGAGAGAGAGCATTGAAGCTCGTATTATTTGGCATGTCCATTTTACTGTTTCGTGTAATATGGAACAAGAATGAACGTCCAATAAAACATGCAAGGACTAGCTGTGGATGAACCTGAATGACCCAGACGCTCAGAAGTGATTCGAGGCAAAACATACCAAATCCAATGAAATAGAAGATCTGTAAGCAAAGCAAGCCTCAAGTTAGACAAATCTACATAATGCCCAACAGAAGAGCTACCAGTGAATACAGATTTGGTTATTATCATTAAATAAACAAGTTCTGTTTCCTTGGCTGAAAGAATCGTAGACCAACTATCAAACTCCAACAAAAGTTTAAACAAGTATTTCATTTCACTCAGTAGATCAGAAGAGCTAACACACATCTTCTAATGGTGCCTTGCTGATAACTACTATAAATAGGTCTTCTGATAACACACTAAACATAAATTGAATTTTTGCATAATATTTGCAACAGGAAAATAATCGGCACATCTCTCACTAGCAAACCAATGTGACAGTACTAGCACAGTGTGGGTGATTCTCATAGTTTAGCATAACTAGTTTAGCAATAGTACAAAAAAAAAAAACTCAAACAGGTTCTTCATAGTTTGTCATACTATGCCTTCCGTCAAACTTTCTAATAAACATAGCTATTTAATTGTATATTCCAAGTAACACAGCATACCCCAACCAGGGCATGGTCACCCATTAAATCGATAGCTGGCAAAATTCCTCTGCCAAAGAAACACAGGAGAAAGGTCATTACAACATAAACAAATTTTATAGAAGAAAATATCTTAAAAGTGTAGCTTACGTCAATGATTTCCCCTTGAAAATAATTGGAGGAGCCACGGCGGAATAGATAACAAAACCTATATGAAGCTGGGAAAAGGTGGTTGGCAATCAATCTCTTTGCCAGTAATGATGCCACAGAAATGGTATAAGTACAAAGTTAAATAAACAAAAAACTTACCAGGTAGAATAGGAAAAACCAACCAAAGTTCAAAGCACTTTCAGTCCTACAAAAATAAACAAAATGTTTGTTAGCTCAATAACAATCAACATGCTACCATACTGGGCCTTCCAGAAACATAGCACAGGTCAAGATTGGCCAGTATGAACCACCTTAAACTCAACAAAATTGTTAAGTAGCTAATAGACATGAATGTCTTGTGGAATATGTTACAAGTGATGATAATCACAGATGTGAAACTATAATTATAAGGGGGGAAAAATACTTGAGAAACAAATATTTTAAAGGATAGTACCAAATATGTTAAAGGATAGTACCTCATAGCACGATATAGAGGTCTATACCACAACACATAAGCTCCAGGTACACCTGAAATGAAGTAGATGATTGCAAGGAACCAGATTGTAGCACCTAACCAGAAGTCAAACAAAATCAGCTACATTGATGTATAACAAGATTCACTACACAAATCAACAATGTCAATCATAGGGAAAAAAATCAAATTTCATCAACACCTTCTCCCTTGATCCAAGCTGCTGTGACGGCTATAATATTCCAAAATAGGCATGCAGTTAAACCTGCAAGAAAAGAAAACTGCTGATCTACAGACTTTTCAAGAACATGGAGACAAAAATACACTGGCATTCTACTCAGTAGCACAAGATTAACCTATCAAAACGAATTTTCTTTCAAGAAGCAACTTCACTAAATATGTATGCATACTAGACAGTATATAAAATTTGAATAACTTACGTCAAAAGAAAAATTCAAAACCAGGGATTAACCACAAATAAAGAGAATCCTGAATCAGAAAGGGCATAGCAAAACATACCAATTTGAAGCGGAGGCATTCTGCTCATGTTGAATGTGATTGCTAGGTTAATTAAAAAGATAGGAATTGAACAATAATATTGCAAATAATAAATTGACAATCATAATGGGAGTGACCTAGTAGTAAATTCTAAGTTGATAATATAGCAGGCGTAACCAGACTAGGTCATTCTACCCAGTTACATTGTTGATTTCATTTGCATTTCATATCAATCAAGTAGTTGTATATGATACGATTTCCGGTGACTTCAGCATTTAACCAGTTAAATAACTGTAGACTTTCCTGAATGCATGCATGCTGAGAGTTAAGATAATAATATTTTCACATATATAGCAGTCCATTTTTCATAGTATGCCATCTGCATCATAGTAGTGGTCCAAAATGCAACTCTCTTTATTTGTGGCCTAATCAGGTCTTCCTAATTCCAAGATTTTTCCAGTTTCAATATAGAACTTTGAGCAATTTCACTTTCCTAAAATTTATATTCCTTCATCCGGGTCAAACATCATAAGAACAATATAAGATATGGTTGCACAATAAGCTTCAGAGTAAACAATCAGATGTATATGTGCTTTCAAGAATCACAAGTTTGATTTGTCAAAAAACTTGGTGGCCATTAAGTTGCAGCTTGCAAATGAAAAATAGCACAAGAAATGAACATATCTAAACTAAATAACAAGCATAGAGCAAAAAAATTGCATCAAGAAAATTTTGGATATTATCCACTAGAACGCATACACAATCTGCCAAGCACACAAGCAGTATGCAGTATTGTGCCATCAATTCGCAATTATATTTCATTCCAACCATTTTAGGTAGTTGATGATAGGCATATGCTAAAATGTTAAATGGCTATCAATCATTCCCTAAGTCAGCAAAGCTTGCTATGTAACACAATTCTGAGACGAAAAAATCAAAACTCATGAACAGAAAAGAAGAAAAATGAATATTATACCATGATGGTATCAGACTTATTTCTTGCTCTGTAATAATAGTTTTGCAGCATAAGTGAAGGCAGATGATGAGTAAAGGATCTCATAGAACATATCAGAGTAGAACCCAAACCATACCTAGTAAGGATGCAAATGCAAAATACTGCAATCTATGCAAGTGGATAGGTATCTCATTTGCAATATCATGATGAATAATGGGAAAGAATGGTGGCCAATTTTTTTCCTCTATAGTGATACCAGCTGCCAATGAAAAAGATCACCTCATCTTTATTAAAATGTGGTTTACAATAAAATATAAAAACCAATCCATCAGAAAACAGGAGACGACGAAAGTGTTACCTCGTGCTGCAGCATCTTCTCTACGTTTTAGTTCCTGAATGGCAGAAAAAAATGACAATAGGAGAGAGCTGTGATGCAAAATTATGATAAAACAGCAATCATCAAAGAGTAGAACTACAGATTTTCCCAATCTTAATCAACAATAATCTACATAAATTAATCTCAACAAGTAATCAGGTATAACTTATTAAGATTTGACTAGGTGATTACTTACCAAAGCTTTTGTTAGGAAGGAACCTAATTTTAGAATTATGGTTTAATCTCACCCTCACTGTAAAATTGGACTAAACTTAAATCATGGGACTACTTTGGAAAAAGTCCAAGCCAAAAAATACAGAAGATTTGCATAAAAAGTCCCATGATGAGTGATTAAACAAGAGAAAATATTATAAGAATAATATGGCAAGTAGCATTTTGACTTATGACAAATGTTAAGTTAAGACTACTGATGAAAATATATCCTAAAAGTTTAAGTTGTTAAAAAAAAAGGGCCTAATGTTTAGATTTGTAATTCAACAAGTAATATATGATCCAAAAGCAGAAAAGTATCAACGAAATTAGTGAAAAAACCACCCAACAAAAAAATATCATGATAACATAAGAGAACATATAGAAATTAAAAGTATGATGGAAAATTTTTGTTGGATCATAACATATTTCATATTTTCGTTTAGAATTGACTATAAAAAGACAGAATGAGAAAGGAAGGAATTAGGCAAACAAAGTTTGAGGAGTATTTAGACAAATAGTATGCAGAAGCATTTCGGTCAGGGATGTACCTTTTCCCTCCTACTTAGCTCTTCTTCCTTGGCCTGCAGTTCCCTCTCCCTTTTCTTGAGATCCTACATCATACAATAAGGCAGGAATATTAAATAACTAAAATCCCACAGAAGCTCCAGAATACAATAGCCAATAAAAATTATTAACAAAGCTACTTTCCATATAGTATAGGTTACTATGCTGATAATGCAACCAAGTCCATGTGATATCCATCAAGAATGGTTAAAGATAAACTTAGATCAAAGCATCCATGCAACAAAAGAAAAATCATGTTAATGGTTACTCAGACAAATGCAAACAACTTGGGGCTTTCTAATTTGTATTTCTTTCACTATCTCTCTTTGCAATTTAAATGGAAAGGTCAAATATCTATTTGTTTTCTCTCAAAACCTATACTGATGTAAAATGCTTTATATAAAAGGGTTGCAACTAAGCAAGCAAATACAATCATGCAATGCAATCTGGCAAAAACCACCAGCATTGTGCATGCAGTGTTGTCTTGGGTGAGGTTAACTCCTCACAGACACACATACAAGAGTCTGTTTGAGAATTTGAAAGGCAAACAAGCTTATGGCAAGGAGCTCAATAACTTGTCCCTTATGAACAAACCCACAAGTAACAATGGATTTGTTGATCTTATTGTTAATATGACTCAGAGAAAATTACATCATCTCTTTGTACCTTTGTTGTATCCATAGGAATATCAATTGTTGCACCAAGGCCACGGTCATTGTAGAAATCAGCAGGTTCAGGAGGGAGTGGTGTTAACCTTGAATTTAAAGCAGGAGGAACACTTGCTGAATTCTGGAGAGTTGAACATTAAATTAGTTAATGAGAAGAACTTGAAAATAATAATAAAAAAATAATAGTAAAAAAGTTTTACCAAAACTAAGTTGGTGCCATTGAGAAGATAGACTCTTCATTTGTGATTCCAATAATTAAACTATATCCAAGTACATAAAGGATATCTTGATCACAGTTATTTTAGTTTAGAATGAACCTTCACTAAAATTACTAGAAGTTTTCAAGCTATGATAACACTGACTTTCAAGGTGAAATTCAGATAACTTCTTTATGTTAGTGTTTCACTTCAAATTGGTTGAATCAAATAACACTTTGAAGATTTTTATAGAACCAACCAGAATATTCCCAAAATCAGTGATCTTCCCACAAATAAAAAATTTGTTAAGTTTGATTTCGTTTTTTTCTCTTCTAAATTGGGCTCCTTCGCCTACGAATGGAGACTGGACTTCATTGAATCTGTTTAAAGTTGGTGTCTTGAGTGTTTGACATGTAATTTGTTTATTTTCTCTTATAGTTGTACTATCCTATTGTACTATCGACCTGTGATTTGTTTATTTTCTTTTGTAGTGGTACTATCCTACTGTGCTACCTTCTAACACCTATGCATTAAGTGCCGTTTTCATTAAAAAAAAATAATCAGTGAATACACAAACACATGCAAACATATGTATGCAAGTGCAAAAATGGAGAAGATTACTGAATCTAGCTAAAATGCCTAACACATGCATTTAACAATGTATGATTTACATCACTGCCAAGCAAATGCCAGTGAACAAAGATTCACTGAGAAGTGCTCTCTGCTGAAAGAAAAATGGTATAATATCAATTATGAAGATAAACTGTTCCAGACGAAATTGAATGTCATTTTAGCTAGAAAATTGAGTATGCTTAGACATATAACCTGCATCAATAGAAAATTATTGGATCTTGCGATAGTTACACTTTAATAACTAGATAGTTGACAGTAATTTTTTTTTTTTTTTTTTGCAGCAACTGATGCGGGTAAATCAATGAGTATAGAATGTAGACCGTCCAAAGTCACGAGGTAAAAGTCAATAAATTAGCATCTGAGCTGATCTACGTATTATATAAGTACTCAAATTGGAGTCAAGCATTACGATTCAGACAAAATATTCATCACACATTACGAATCTTATAGTGCTAGCACTAAATCGAGCTAAAAAATCATACATGGCGCATTTCACGGAACAAAAAAATCGTTGCACTGAAATAGACGATAACAGCCAAAAAAAAAAAACTAACTTTTGACCTAACAGAAGCCCTAGATAGAGAAATCAAGGGGTTCGAAAACGCCCTCAGAACTAACTCATCACGAGAATCAACAAGAGAGAGCAATCAGCCCAAAACAAAACAAAGGCAGCAGTGGTATCAGATCCAGAAACTCAACAAACAAGAAAATTCGTAGCAGGACTTAGACGAGAAGGAACGATGGAAACAAAGTCGACTCACTGCGAAAGGGTTGACGTCCTCCTCCTCGTCGAAGGGGTTGCTGTCGTAACGCCTCGCCATGCGTCAGGGGAGGGGGAACTTCACCGGATCCAGCAGACGAGAAAGAGAGAAGCAAGGGATGATGCGACCTCCGAAGCTTGTCGAACAGAGGAGTCGAGGCAACTGGAAAGAAAGAAGTAAAGAATTGGCACCGTCGAAGAGGACGACGACGACTTTATACTTTGTTTTAAATTAAAAGAATTCGCCAAACAAAAAATCCTTTTTTAAAAAAAAAAGACAAATCAGAAACTAAAAAAATGGGTTTATTTTTATGCATGTAATTCAAATTCAACTAATTAAGATTAACAAATCAAAATCAATAAGCAAAAGAAAATGATGTATAACTAACCATTAATCTAATACCGATTTGGTTATTAATTGGATCACATGTCTCCTTTAAATCAACAATCTTGCCACGTCAAAAAATAGGAATTTGTATAGAGAATTTTAAAAAAACCATTGAAACTTTTATAAATTTTAAAATGTTTTGATAAGCTGCTGTTATAGTGTGTTTTTTGGTAATAAGACGGTCAGGTAAGTTCACTGTACATGTAGAGATGGGCTCATATGGGCTAAGCCCATAATCCGTGTCAAGCTTGTCTCGTAGGTTGCATAGGTGGTGCTTGTTGGCTCCCTTTAGGGGTGCAAACAAATCCAATCAGTTCGTTATCTTTTGAGCATGTTTAAAAAAATATATTTAATTTGTATCTAAAATTAATAAATTTGAGTTGTATTCGTGAACATGTTAGATAATTTTTTAGTCAAATTTGAATTCATAATATTGTATTTAATTATTTATATGTCGCTCCACTCGTAAGTCAAACTCGAATGATCAATTCTTTATAGATGTGCATCAAACAGTACATTAAAAACACATATAATCTATACACATCATATATCCTCTAACAACCAATTATTTGTCTCCACCGAAAACTAAGAGAATATTCTTTGACCTTCTAAGATACTTGAGATTATTTTTTACTACAATCCAATAACTCTCTCTAGGATCTGATTGATATCTACTCGTCATGCTTAAAGCATACGAGACATCTGGTAAGTGTATATCATAACATACATTATGGACCCTGTAGCCGAAGCATAAAGTATCTTGTCCATTCTACTTCGCTCCTCGTGTCTTTGGACACAACCTTGGAGAGATGTACACCATGTGACACTGATAAATATTCTCTCTTGGAGTCATACATATTGAACATATTTTGTCTATCTCGGTATATTCTAATACCTAAGACATAGGTTGCATCTCCAAGATCTTTCATTGAGAAACACTCTCCCAACCAAGTCTCGGTAGATTCTAGGCTAGGGATGTTATTGCCTATAAGAAGTATATCATCAGCATACAACACTAGGAACATAATCTTGATCCCAATAACTTTCTTGTAAACGCAAGATTCTTCTGGATTTTTGACGTAGCCAAAATCTTTGACTGCTTCATCAAATTGCAGATTCCAACTCTAAGATGTTTGTTTTAGTCCATAAATAGACCTTTTGAGCTTACATACTTTATTGGCATCCTTAGATGTAATAAAAATGGGAGGTTATACCATTTATACTTCCTCCTGTAACCTTTTATTTAGGATATCAATTTTAATATTCATTTGTCAAATCTCATAATCCTCATAAGTTGCTATAGCCAACAAAATCCTAATGGACTTAAGCATTGCAATGAGCAAAAAATGTTTCATCATAGTTAATTTTTTAACGTTGATTGAAACCCTTTGTCACAAGCCGTGCTTTATAGGTACTTACGTTCCCATCCATGTCAATCTTCTTCTTGAAATCCACTTGCACCTTATAGGTTTTACCCCAACTAGCACATCAACCAACTCCCATACTTGATTAATGTATATGGATTCCATTTCAGATTTCATGGCTTTCAACCAGTGGCGAAACATAAGAGGGGGTAAAGCCAAGGCTAGCCCCCACCTTATAAAGATATACTATTTAACCATAATACCTAAAGTTCATTATAAATTTTCTAATTAGCCCAATATGTCCTTTTCACCATACCTAAGACTTCAAATTTAACCCAAATTCTAAAAGCCCAAATATGATAACTAGCCTTGCCCCTTGTATGATTATTTTGTATATACTCTTTTAATTTGTTTTCTATTTTTTTTATATTTTGTTGAAGTATTAGCGTGTTGATATGAAAGACTTTTTGTATAATATAATAAATACTTTCTTTTATGAACAAAATTTGTTCATATAAAAAATTAATGATTTATTTTAAATTTAGCCCCCCATGGACTAAAATCCTGGTTTCACCCCTGCTTCAACCATTTCTCATAATCATTTGAAGCAATTGCGTACTCATAATTCGATGTTCATCATCCTCAACGAGTAGCACTTCCTCATCTTGAGTTACCAACCAATCATATCTCTTTGGCTCTCGGTGTATTCTTGTGGACTTACATCGATCTCACGTCCCTTGAGCAATCTCGGATGAAAGAGACACTTGTACCTGTGACACTGTCTTATCATCCAACTGTTCATCTTCTAACTGGTTTGTAGAATCTGAAATTTCATAAAGACTTATTTTACTCCCACTACTTTCTTTAGAGATAAACTCTTTTTTCCAAAAAAGTAGCATATCGAATAACCATAACTTTGTGTTCACTTGGTAAATAAAAGTAGTATCCTATTGTAGC
>JBAMIB010000002.1:2633309-2662786 GCA_037177415.1 Kaempferia rotunda
GATCTCAGACATCCGGAATATGGCTCACCCGAACTCATTTTTCTTCTTGCCTCGAGCGAGCTTCCTCCCCAGCTTTTCATCCATCGAATTGCAGCGCGCGTCCTTCTCGCTTCGCTGATGTACTCTCTGCAGCTTTTCGTCCCTCGGATGCGCTGAGTCTGTTGACTCCCTTCCCATGCCATCCTTCTCGTCCGCCGCGTATTTCGCTCGACTTCTTATGTTTCTAAGCTCTTGCACACATAGACACAATGTTACAACACCACAAGACCTAACCTAACTTGGTTGATCACATCAAAACCAACCTGGAGCACCAACATCCATTTCCCTAACACATCCACCCTTCTCCAGAGTATAAACTTAGAACCTAACACCCTTATGGTTGTGTATGATTTATTTTTTTAATAAAAAATAAATAAAATGAAGTTAGCCAACAATATATATGCTGGTGAAAAAAGTTATTTAGGTGGTAATTCCCATGATAAAGTTGATGGTTAGCTAAAAAATCAGATAGAGCAAAGCATTGCTTAAGCTAGAGAAAAAAAAGTGAAGTTGATTATCGTAAGGGTTCAATACATAATATAGTTTCAGAAAAGAAAATACATACCAATGTTTCAATGGACAAAACATCATGTGATAATGAGGACCAGTTCAGAAATAGAGTGGATGCTCCATCAGATTCTGTTTTCCTTAACAGAGATCCTGACTCAGCAGCACTGGTAATAATTCCTTTGGAATACTGTCCTGTAGCATTAAAGAAATCAAATTAAAATGTGAGCAGGGAGACTCCAAAGGGAGAAGAAGAAAAGTAGGGAGACACAAAAGGAAGAAGAAAAGACTTCCCAAGACAATTGTAACAGAACTCACCATCATCAATTTGGTGACATTGATCAGAAATTTCCACCTCTGTATTGATCTGAGAAGAGAATTTTTCTGATCTCCTGGTTAATCTTTGACGAGCATGAACTCTGTGCAATCTTAGGCATCCCTCATTTGATTTTCTCTTCATGCTCAGTCCTGGCATTTGAGCTACAGTGCCTACCAGAGTTCAACTTGATGAACATAAACTACAAGCAGAAAGGCATGATTTATTAGGAAAAATTATAAACAATATGCATGATAACATGCTCGTTGATATGTGGATAAGACTAACCAACAATTAAATCAGGATAGAACATTGATAAGTTACATTTGCAATGGAAGGAGATGTACCCGTCTGATCTTATTTATATTTCATGGTTTTTATACGCAAGATAATACAAGATAAGAAACAAACAATAAAGCTACACAATCAGGAAATTTTACACACGATCTAAAAAAAGCAAACACTTTCATCTTTGAATTTTAAATCAGATTCAATAAAGCAACTATCTGTGGACAATGCAGAATTATTTCAGTTGAAGATATCCTAATTTTGCTAGATCCAAGTGAACCATCCCAAACCAAGATAATGTCCAAGAAGAGTTCTTTGATATACTGTATCAGTTATGCATCGTCCAAGGATGGCACAGATAAAGATCCAGAGAAGACTCTGAGAATCTGATATTTGGTAAATGTGCATCTTATAAATAGTTGTTTAGTGGTCTCCAAGATGCAAGAGCTCAGGACATAACAGGTGGGACAGGGATACCAATCTGGGAAAGGAAGGAACATGAGTGCAAGTACTTTGATAGCATTATCTAAAGGAGGCCATTAGAGTCCAGAAATTATGGAGTTTGATGGCAGCACATCACTTGTATTTTTCCAGTACACATTTTTGTGTCCTAAGCATCACAGAAACTGTGGTGAATTCCAGCCAAGTTTCCTTTTGTCACGGTCAGTGGCATACATACCGAACAAACCTTCTGTAGCCTGTTTTCTAACTTGTGTATTTACTAGTTTCCTATCAGGATTTTCTTATAGACATCTGTGACATTTGATGGAGTTTGCTAGGCATTAGGATTTGTGCCCACACCACAGATTCCTGATGAGCCTTTTCCATAGCGGTGCTTTGGAGAGGCACAAAATGGTTCTCTATTTTTTTCAGCCTACTCTGATGGGCACAGTTTTTCCAGATCAGTTTTCTCTACAATATCATTGGCGTTCATATGCAATGTCCACTTTCTCACTTCTTTGTGCTTCGAAAAAGCTATACAACAGGTGCCATCCCAAACTGTGTGCAGGGCTTTGCTGCAGCCACACATGAAGAGACCTCAACACATCCGTTTTTACATTGCAACACTGCCAAGAGCGGGCGGGCACAGTTGTTAACCTGCTTTTACTTGCACAGAAATTTCCAATCTCGGCTAATGTCGGGAATGACAGGTTAGAATCATTTTCTGGAAAAATCTGATGGATTTCTAGTACTTTTGTACCCGGCCCGCAGGATATTCGTTATCTGGAAAGCAAGAAATGAGATCATTTTTCAAGCAAAACTTCCTCAGCCTACTGATTTCCTACATCTCTGGCATCAGATCTACTGCTGGACGTGTAGAGTTAAACCTCATTGAATTGACTACCTGCTATTGCTAGTTCATCTTAGCCATATTCTGCAGAAAACGTTGAATAGAGATCTCTGTTCTTGGTTGATACTGCAGCAAATTGGAAAGAGACCTCCTGACTATTTGCATTTTTTTTTTTTGCAATTTCTTTCCTGTGACAAACTGACCCTTCTTAATATAGTTGAGCTAACCATTTATTCATCATTTTCAAAAAACACGAACACATTTTATCAATTAATAACACGAAGAAATAGAAATTTCTAACATTTAACTTTGTTCCAACATAGAAATAAAAAGTTAAATATAGCTTGTAAATTTATATAACACTTAACAGTCATATCCTCCTACATGAACTTACATGGAAAATAGTAGAGATAACCTCAGCCAACCACTAAAATCAGAACAATTATACATAATGAAGTTCTAGGACTATTTTTCCAATAAATCAAGATTAGCTCACCGTCAAATAAATCATTTAACCCCAGAACAATGGCATGGCAGCATAAATAAACAAACAACTAAAATGCCAAAGGAAGGAGCTCCAGTTATTCTAATTGTACATACAACAAAAATCAATGCCAAGCAGAAGTTATCCTTCTTTTGTTTAGACAAGAAGAAAGATGCGATGATCGCCTTGTGTCATGCTGCTCTCCTCTCAATAAACCTTCCCCTTTGGTCTGGATATTTATCTGGACTCATGGCTACAATGTGGTAGTTAAGAAGACTAATCAATATAAAACCAATGACATTGTATGTAGCTAAAACTAAAAGGAAAGCTATGTGTTTTTCAAACAAAAAAAGATCTCGTGTATATCTCAAAACACAAAAGAGTTATCTTGTAGTTTCCAAGTTGCCATTATATGCAAGTATGCTTTGTAAAACTCATGCTAACAAGATAAAAGCATCTCAAAAGCACACAAACAATGCTGATACTGGTGTACTAATCAGTGTAGAAACTCAAGGGAGCGCGCTCACCATCCGGAATTATACAGTTAGTTCTTAGCTTCCACAACAAGATATCAAATACAACTTCCAACAAGTTAAATCAGATAACAAGGTTTCACTACCGCAGTACAAAGTTCTGAATTACATTTTAACGAAATTAATCACTAAATAAGGAAACCAAAATATAACAAATTGCAATACAAAATAAAGGAAAAACAATCTAAAAGTTAGGTTAAACCCTAAAAAATAGAGTTAATATCGAGAAGCAGAACCAAAACCCAATTTGGACGCCAAAACCGGACGACAGAGTGGGGGAAAGAACATCCCCAGGAGACTGATATAAGAAAGCCATAAATTTAGCCACAGCAAATCAAGCAAATTTCTCTACAACAAGACTGAAGACATCAAGAGAGTTTGACGCGGTCGCACTTGCAATAACACAGTGGCCGGGATAGCATTACACAAGTCGGAGTCAAATTCCACCAGATATATTACAGAAGAACAAATCGCTAGAGAAATCCATAAAGAAACTTAAACGGCCGAAAAAGTGGATCTGGGAGCAGCAAAACAAGCACACCGCGGCTGAATTAGAGCCACCGGAAGAGGGGAAGAGAAAGAAAGATTAGAAGAGGCAGGAAGAAATAACACTCACCAAAGTTCCCAGCTCGTCGCCCGCCCTCACTCTCTCTACACCTCGAGGAAGCCGGAATCGAGAGAGAGAGAGAGAGGAGAAATTGAGAGGCAAATGAAAAGAGGAAGCGGGGCTGGAGATGGTCGTCTCTCCTCCGCTAAATGAAACGTCGGCGATACGATCCGGGGACCAGCGATGGACGGACAGGATGCGGCATGGCCTGTTCAATCCATCCGCTATGTCGGCGACGCGTGGACTCCTGCGGTCCGACTCAGCAGCGTGTCTCTCGGCACGTGCGAGCGCGCGAGCTGGAAATCCAACTATCCAAGGCCTCGCCGCCGCGCGCACGCGATCCGGGTGGGTGTTCCGTGGCGCATTGCCCGATGACGCGACGACAAGTGTCCATTTCTGGGGATCGCGATCCTGGTGGACACGCGTCGAATGTCGATGCCAATTCTAAGATGCAGATTGCCCATGCGATGCCACTCCCTTCCCTCATATGTAAATGAGTAAATTGTTGTTTAACGAGGTAAAAATTTAATTATGATCATTTAATATATTAATTAGATAAATAAATTTTAATAATTTATTAAATTAAATAGATAAATTTGAATATATTGTATTTAAATTATTAATATTCATGAATATAAATTAAGAGTTGTTCATTAATAATATTTATGAAAAAAATTAATAAAGTTTTTTTTGTCTTCTAGGCCATCCGCGAGTGATTCCCGATTTATCCTGATGACCAGTGGTAAACTTTCGTGTGACCAGATTGACCACCTCCGAGATAGTCAATGAGGCTAACTGGTTTATTATTTTTTTTATTAACATAATAAATAAATATATAAAATAAAAATGAATAAATAAAGTTATATTATAAGCCTAATAATAAATAAATTAAGTTTAAAAATGTAAAAAATTTAAATAAATTAAATAAACTTAAATTCAAAGTTTGGTAGTATATAAAGGAATCAAACTCAAACTTGTATAAAAATACCAAGCTTAAATAATTATTTTAACCATTTAATTCATTTTAGATTCCACCTCAGCTTATCTCAATTATCTTATTAAATAATTTTAAATATCATAAAATTTGATTGAATTTGACTCGTCTATGGTCCTGCATGTTCTTAGTGTTTATGTCCCCTTAGATTGTGTGATGGTTAAAATATGAAAAGTTATTATATGAGGTTTAGATGTCGAAATTTAGCTCGTCCGAGCATATACCTCCTTCATGTCTTGATCATTTGCACTAATGGTTATTTACTTCCTCCGTGTTGACATGGAGATGAGTTGGCGGTGGCGCTGGGACGAACGAATCACCTTTTACCACATGATTAAGCGGACATTAATCAAATTTGACGGGCCGATGATAACGGACCGGTTGGGTTTCGACGAAATCCCTTTGCTCCCTTTTGCTCCTTCATCGTGACGTGTGCATTTACCTATCGCAAGGGGAAAAAAAAACAAAAGGGAAAAAAAAAACAAAAGGGAAAACAAACGTCGTCGTCATCTCGTCGAAGGTAAAACGGGTGTCGGGAGCTTCGACAAATGATCCTTTGAAGAAGATCGGATCGATACCACCGTCGCCTTCATCCTGCCTCTTCTCTGGTAGAATAAGGGCACCAGATGCCGTGTTTTCGATCTTCCGCGGCGCAACTGCGGCGGCTCTTCGTGCTGCTTTTGCTTCTATCCGCGTCGTTCGCCCCGGCGGCCGGTTTTGGCTCCGCCAAGAGGATGTACATGAGAGAGAAGGTCCGTAACATGTGAGTGCACTTGCCGATTTGACTTTTCTTCTTTACCCTCACACAAATTTGGGGAATTATTTTGTTTAGATTACAGTTACGTTATTTGCGTGTAATCGTCCCGCGAGATTACTCTGTGCAGGCTTAACTGATGAAGGAGGCTAGCTTTTATGCAATAAGGAAATACCTATATTAAATTCATGAAACTGTAGGGCGCCCAGCTTGGAAGAAGAAACCGGTCAAATGGTGGGCACAGCTCACTGAAATTGATAAATCCATGTGTTTTAGGGATAATTTGAGTATGGTGCTATCTTTTTTTTTTTTTTCTCCTTTAAATGAAAAAAGTTTGTTTTTTTTAAAGAGCTTGGTCGTGCAATAGGCCACATAGAAATGCCCTGGTGATTGGCAGGGCTAATACTTCTGTTACAAGGTATCCATAATGAGTGAATTAATAGTGCCACAGATAACTCAAATCTTTCTTTCACTCACAGTTGTGTATGATTTCGGATCGGCTAATTTGTCTCTTTGGGATCATAGTATATATAAATGTTCTTAGAGTACGTTTCAGCTGTATGTTAATTGTTATCACCCTTATCTTTTTCTTGTATTACTTTGGAGCTACTGGAATGATTACTGAAGCTTTGTTTATGATTAATTAAAACAAAACGTGTCATTAATGATGTGATTTTGGGCATGCCAGGTTTTACCATGCATATGAGAACTATATGGCTTATGCTTTCCCAGTGAGTTCGACAACCATATGATGTTTTATATTTTTTATCTACTTTTGCTTTCTGAAATATCTCAAATTACATTTCTCTTTGTTTTTCAGCATGATGAGCTAAAACCTCTCACAAAGACTTACACAGACTCCCTCAGTGAACTTGGAAATTTAAAGGTGTTGATTTTGTGAAATATTAACATTCTTTTTCAGATGTTATATCCCCCAAATAGATTTTTATGCTGCAATATCTCTCTGTCTTGTTTCAGCTGGAACACTTGCCTCATTATTACAATGGTTCTGCATTGACTCTTGTCGAGTCGTTGTCCAGGTATTAAATTAATTATAACTTTATATAACTCTCTTCTATTCTTGAACTGCGACTTTTACATTTGGGAGCATGCCAGGTGTTTCTACTGTTATATATTCGATTTTTGAATTGATTAAATATATAACCGACTTGGCCTCTTGTATTCTGGAGATTCTTCTTTTGGAAGCAAACCAATTTTTTTTTACTCATATTTTTTTTTTCAATTAATTTGGTATATGCCTTTATGACCCTTCTGTACTCTGTAGCCTTCTTATCTTAGGTAACTATACTGAGTTTGAAAAAGGAGTTCTTTGGCTTTCCGACAACCTTACTTTTGATGTGGATGCTCGTGTTAACCTTTTTGAGGTACATGTTCAATTTGATTCAGCCAATCTATAATAGCGAGTGAATTATATTTTGTAGGTAAATGTAATATATGCCATGGAAACTGTAAATGGAATGGTTCTCTGCTAATCTAATAACTATTGGAGCTATTATTCTAATGATTTCCATCTGTATCTTTCTTTTACTTCTGTAGTGCAACATAAGACTTCTTGGGGGGCTTGTCTCTGCTCATATTCTTGCAACTGATTCTAAAAGCAGGTTAGAAAATGGTGTGTATAAGAATCAGCTACTTGACTTAGCTGAAGACTTAGGTCAGCGATTCTTGCCTGCATTTGAGACTCACACTGGATTGCCATATGCATGGATTAACCTAAAGGTAATCTTTTATTTATCCTTTTGCAACTAAGTTCACACCATACTACCCCAGATCTCTCTCTCTCTCTCTCTCAATATTATGGATCCCAAATAAATTAGAGTTGGATATTTAAGATTGCTACATACTTATTATGCTCATGCTTTTTTTATATCTTCAGTAGACTTTGTGTTCTTTCCGACAATACATTGGTTTGATGATGTGAAATCAATTTAAATAATTTGAGAGTGGTTGGTGCAATTGAATGAGAGCAATTAAATGAAGAAGAACTTTCAGAGATTATTTAGGTGAGAACAAAGAGTATGAGATCAGAACAAATCATTCAGTCCGATACTGTAGATGGAGAACATGAGAATAAAGAGACTTGCCTAAAAGATGATGAGTGATAACTGTTTCTGGATCCATTAGATCCGCTGATCAACTGGGGTTGTCAACTTTCTGGGAATCTATCTTCATGCCTTTGGACATGCAAGAATTGTGGGATTTACTCCATTGGATTTAGCAGGATTCCATTTTCTCCAGATCTGTTGTGGCAGTCGATCACCCATTTCCTAGACATTTTGACTGTGTTTAGAGTCAATAAATTTGAATTTAGATTGACCTATTTCCCTCATCTTGGAGATTCTCTTTTCTTCATTGAATGAACTTCTAAATATACTCTGTCACGTGTCATCATTGCATCATATCAATGAACTCATAGATAGCAGCAGGCAGCCCAACATCCTTACAAGCTAGCAGGTCTATAGTCCATGAAAGTAGCTCAGTAAGTTGAGTCAGTTGATATCTTGCCTATTTTTATCTAAACTACTTACACTTTCCCAGGAAGTCCTTGAGTCCTTTGTGTTATTATGGGATTTGGAGGTAACATAGCTTGGAGGTAACATAACTGTATAAATTGACTATATTTCATAAATAGTCCTGGCATGATATGTAAGTGGAGATTGTTTTTGTTTCAAATTTCCATCAAATGATTTCCAAATTACGTTTTCTACCAACTCCTGTTTGACCAATTTGATCAACTGATCAAGTTTTCAGATCCATATTTTCCCAAATGAATTACTTGACAGAATTATGGTTGGAATCAAATGATGGAGATACAAAAAATCAAAATTACCCTTGCCAATCTTCCGTGACAACCTTTTTCTAGTTTTTGTTTCTTAAAAGTTATACTTAACCTAACCGTTGCTGATAATAGGGACAAGGGAACATTGTAAGATTGTTTAACATGTAAAGTTCACCATGTCAGCGTGTGTTTACCTTTGCATTTTCAAATTCAAGGAATTGAACTTACTTGTTTGATACCAAATGTCATTTCTCTGTCACAAACACTTTCATTTTGACAGCATGGAGTGATGGAGGAGGAGACAACAGAAACAAGTACATCAGGGTGCGGTGAGGGAGCCGGCATTTTAGGATCTGTATGATCAACTTTTTCATCTTCAAGTTTTGAGAAGTAAATAACTATCCTAAGTTTCAGGTTCTCTAATTCTTGAAATGGGGGCATTATCACGACTAACTGGCAATCCTAGATTTGAAGCTGTTGCTCTTCGTGCTCTCCGCAAATTATGGAGCATGAGAAGTTCTTTGAATCTTTTGGGCACTACACTTGATGTGATTACTGGAGAGTGGATAGAGTATTCCACTGGAATTGGTGCTGGTATTTTTCTTCCTTCTGGGTTCCTTATTGACTTTTCTATTTATCCTGCACTCTGCAGATTGTTAAGATGTAACTATTTTAATCTCGGTCTGTTTCGTTTGTAATTTATTACTCAAATGCTTTGCCTTCAAAAATTATGTGTTGAATTCTCATGCTTCAAAAAATTCTGATCTTTTCTTCTTGTGACCTCTTGTAGGAGTTGATTCTTTTTATGAATATTTAATGAAAGCCTATGTTATGTTTGGAAATGATGAGTTTTGGGACATGTTTCACTCAGCTTATCTTGCTGTGCAGAAGTATTTCCGGCATGGACCCTGGTGATGTATCCACATCTCTCCATTTTGAATTTGCAATTTCAATTTGTATTTTATAGCATACTATCTTGCCAAAAGGAAATTCTTAAAACCTTAAATTGTTTAAATGAATTTAAACAAAACTTATTTACTTATCCTGTCTAGAACTGCAAATTTAAACTTGCCATGGAACATCTAATTTTATCTTATGGATTGATTCATTGGGAGAGATAAAGATGGGATCCAGCATAAGTATTCTTACTCCGTAGTCAATTATTGTTTTTGCCCTGATGCCACACCATTTGTTTTATTCTGTTTTATGTTTTTGTATGACATGTTCCTCAGCTCCTAGTTTTTACTCCCGATTTTGACTGAGTTTGCATGAGACCACTGCTTGCTTCTTCCATTTTGGTGTGGAATTTGTAGCATCACATTATTTGACCACAATTCTACTGGTACAAATCTTGAATTCTTGTTTTATCACCGAAACATAGTAAGTTTAAGGCTTTAGGCCGGCTGGATAGTTATTATGTATGCTCATATTCTCAATCTATTGTCTCTGTAAAGACTTAATTGCCTAAATATTAAATAGTTAGGGTAAATAGTTTGCTAACTCATGAATTCTACAATTCATGAGTTAAGTAACTTTAGACCAATGTTAGAAAGAGAAACTAACTATTTACCTTTAGAATTTATGTCTTCAAAATTATGAATTAATAACTTCAGAACAATGTTAGAAAGAGAAGCTAGTCAGATATGTAGGGATATTTGGTCTACATACTTCACAATAATGATAGAGTAACTTATTGTTTTATAGTCTTCATAATGTACTCAAAATGCCCAATAATAACAACGTAACAATTTAAGAAAATTTTCAAATCCAATTTACTTTAGCAAAATTTGTCGTCACATGATGCTTGGGTAGTTAAATGATAAGAACCAATCACTGCTTTCTGACATTCCTACCCAAAAATTGCTGATCATTTCCAGAGATTTCATGAGCAAGCTGTTCTGTAGTTCTTTGTGGCTTTCCACTTACTTTTCTCCTTACACTGTTCACAACTTTTACTGTTTTTAATGGTTCCTTTGCTAAGCTTCTCTCAGAGAGGCAAAATGTCTATAGAGATCCATGTACATTTTAGTAGAAGAAAAAAAAGATTAAATATTTTAATAAACACACTTTTTAAGGTAAAAAAAATGAAATCTACAGTGACTTGCAGACTTGAAGGTATAGTTAAGTGATTCCTTGGCCAACTGTCTGTTCGATGTTCTCTTTTCCAGTTTGGTGTCAACTTCACATTTTATGTTCCACTTTTTTTACTGTCAGGTATCATGAAGCTGATATGAGGACTGGGAAAGCAACATATTGGCAACTAACAAGCCTTCAAGCCTTCTGGCCTGGCCTTCAGGTTTTTATTGTCTTGAAATGTATATGATTATTTTATCCTTCAATTTTCATACCAATTCTTCCCCATTAGATTCTTGTGGGAGATATTTCTTCTGCTAATTCATCACATCGTGAATTCTTCCATGTATGGGAGAAGTTTGGTGTATTACCAGAAAGGTAATCTTTGTTTAAGTTGTAAGTCATACCATATTGTAAATTAAATAGATTTGATGATAACAACTGAAGAGGAATCATATTCCCCCTTTTCCATTAGCAGTGAATATTTTGCTTCTGAAGTTAATTTTCTTGCAAACCATATTTCCTTCTACAGGTATCTTCTGGACCATCACATGTTGCACCCTACTGAGAGATATTACCCGTTGCGCCCAGAACTTGCAGAGTCTACTTTTTATCTTTATCAAGCAACTAAAGGTTATTATCAGTATTTATTGTCTTACGTTGAGCACATTTTGGCATTTTCTTGGGGGAAGGGGCAGGTTGATTTAAAGGTTGTGGCTACATGTTCATTTTCCACTTAAATGAGAGAATTGATCCATTAATTTGTTAGACCTAACTACTAGTATAAAATGCTTAAGCCTGTCTTAATATTAGTTCACTTATTTAAGCATATAAAAAAACTTTATTAGCCAACAACACACAATGCTAGATTAAATGAGGGTGTCACAATCCTCCTCTTAAGTGTTGATGCCTCGTTAAGACCTAAAGTCCTACTCAACCCAAATTCATCAATTATTGATATCATGTGGGGCCCAATGAGGTTACATTATCACACAAGCAACATTTTCCAACACGTTAACATGTACCAACGACTCAAGAAAACTGATCCATTAACTTGTGAGGTCCAACCATTAGTTCAAACTACTAAAGTTCAAATTAAATAGTAGCTCACTCATCTAGACTTATGAAGCTTATTTTTCAGTCAATAACTTACCACGTGAGATTAAATTGGGATGGTACATCAATGTTGCTTCAATCTTCTATATCTCACTTTGATCAAACCATTGTTGTGTTTCAAGAAAATAGTTGATTTAAATTTTGTTTAATTTAATGCTATACTAATCATAAAATTTTTCCCAATCTAAATTTCAGAACACCATTTTTTGAAATGTGTGTATAGTAACGATGCATCAACTTAATAGATTTGTGTGATTTTCACACGCCTTCCAAGGCTAAAAGAAAAATGAGTTAGTCTTGGGCTGTTAAGAAACACCCATGAACTATCTGTATATATGAGACTAGTAGAAAAAAAGACTACTAATGTAGAATAATCAGATCTATTCTCAATAGATGATAAAATGATTTTAGATTATAGGTTAAAATAACATGAACATGATCAGTAAATTCTGTAGTTAGACAAATTTAGCCTTTTAAAATTGAAGCACGAAGAGCTCCATGGAGGGTTAAAATTTATATAGCCACCCCCCAAAATAGTTGGAATTGACACTTTTTGATGGCGGGTCTTTTTAGGTTTTAGAGCTCTTTTCTATTGATCTTAAGATATCTAAAACTTCAACAAGATAGCCATTATGGCTAGATCATTACGATAATAATCTTGTTTTTGAGAAAATGATTACTTCAGGTGTTTGATACTTCAATCACAATAATTTGATATTTCATTATGCACTGGTTGCAATGAGTGACATATTCCATTCTGCTTGCGTCCTGAAATGAAACCAACATCAAGGCAAACATTATGTTGTGCCTGTGCCATTGTGCCATCCATGTCGATTAGATTGCTCCCATTCTATATAGTTTAATTGAAGGCTTAAAATTGGTAACACATGTCTGTATTATGTAAACTATATAAACAAATAACTGTGTGTAAGTATTGCATCGATTATTGAATCTATGACTGGTGATTCAAAACCCAGAAGTTGTCATCTTAAATCTTTCATTTATGTTCTTCCCTTAACTTTTTAATGCTATGCTTTTAATATATCATATGCCCATCAATGAAGTCAGAGCTCGGAGACCTGTTTATATATCCATATCCTATGCTGTTGTAGTTGTAGTTCTAGTGATGCTAATCCAGCTTCTAATAAGGTAATTAAGAAAATTATAGACTTATTGATTAACCAATTCAAATTCTGAATGCCCTGAGAACCATGTTTAATCTGAATTATGGAAATTATGATGTTGATCTTATTTGGATATTGACGAATACTGATGCATGCCACTAATTTTGATATTATGGTATTTGTAAAGGCTAACATTGTTAAAGATATTTTTACTACTTACTATTAAAGTATGTGGAATTGATAATTTGTTATACTTCTTTAGTTATTTCTTTATATTTTTAATTAAATTAATCATGAAACTGTTGTATTTTTTATTTATCAAGTAGAAACAAGGATATATCAGAAGTCAAAATGACAACGAGAACTAGGCTACTAAAACCCAGAAAACAAAAGTGCAACTAGGAGCAAGTCCAAAGAACTAGAACAAAATGGAGTTAAGGAGCTTCGAGCCTTACCAACCGTAATAAGTAATCTGCTTGAGCAGTCCTGTGTAATCAGTTGTTCCGCATCCAAAAAACTTCAATAAAAAACTATGTTGTCATGGTCTTAACTATGAAGACTCATACCCACGGTCGGCTTGACATTGAGATGGGACCTTGTTGATTGATGTCAATTCTGTAATTTTAAATCTTGGTTTTGTCTAATATTATTATTTTCCCAATTATAAAGGACACCTAAAACTCAAAACGTTTGTAATTCATTAATATTTTAAACCTTGATAGAGGATTTTTCTAAATCTTCAACCATGTAATTCATTTTATGATTTGATATGATCCACATCTTAGGTATGCTAATATATGTCAGTGCAAATTTTCACACTTATTGCTAAGCTTATCAGGATTTGCTAATGATCTAATCTCAGTTTTTGCCTGTCCGTTACAACAGATCCTTGGTATATGGAAGTGGGTGAGAAAATGATTGATTCCCTCAATTTTTATGCCAGAGTTGATGGTGGTTTTGCAAGCATCAGAGATGTTTCAACTATGCAACTAGAAGATCATCAGCATAGCTTCTTTCTCTCTGAGACGTGAGTCGTCCTCAAATAATTCATTAGTTTTTCATTTAGAGACTGAACTGTCTTACCGGGGGGTTTCTACCAATTTTTCCAGGTGTAAATATCTGTATCTTCTTTATGACGATTCATTCTTAGCTGATCAGAACTATGTCTTTACTACTGAAGGTCACCCCCTTCCAATCAGAAGTTCTTGGCATGATAGACTACCAGAGGCCTTCATCCCTAGGAACTGGACTTCAGTCAAGGTAATCATCCTTGTTTCATTTAAAACTTTGTGGTACACTTTGATCAACATGCTTTAACTTTGAATTAAATTTTGGCTAGAGACTATCTCCATAAACAGACGTATAGATGTTGACACGCCATCCCATTTATAATTACACAAGTTAAAGTTCCATAATGTTGCAATGCAGGTTGGAAACCAAGCAACTCGAGCGAGCGCATTGTCTCAACAAGTTTGTCCTGCAACAACCACTGGCTTAAGCGATTCACAACAGATAGAGAGTGCTTGTCACGTCCCCGACTTGCATGCCGATCACAGATGTAGAATGGATGATGAATGTGGTATCGACTCGACGACGTGTCGGAATCGGGTTTGCAGTATGGCTGGCTATTGCGGATTGTGGTCATTCATGCGATAATTCTCGACTCATACAATAGCTAACATTCTTTCTTTGTTAGAGAAATAAAGTCATTTTGAAAATATTGATTTAATTGCCCACTGGATGTGCTTGATTTTAGTGCATTCAATCTGTAGAAGCTCCCTGAATCGGGATGTGTTACACTGTTTTTATAGCTGTATTCTTAATTTCACTGCATTGTTCTGTGTTGTTTGCTACTTGCGTATTGTGTTTACTTAAATGGTTTCATTTCTTTTAATTAAACCGAAACATCTTGATCATACTCTCCCAATCGATACTTTTATTTATAAAATATAATAAACTTTCAATCTTTAAAAGTATTTTTAATTTAATGAAGCTGATATGTGAAAAAGAAAAGATAAGAAACGGTGCATCCTTTTTTATAAATGAATAATTTAAATCGTAATTTATATATAAAAAAATAATATTTTAAGTGGGTCTTCAGATTGAATTTTCAAACATTGATCATGCGATCCGTACCGGACTGTGTTACTATCTCCCTCCCTCCCTCGTCGCCGGCTTCCGAACACTCGCCGGATCGGCGATTCCTCGTCGCCAGCCTCCGCTCGAGCTTTAAGGTAGGTAGAGCGACGGTTTCGTCGCCACTTAACTATGTTCGCTCGGTGTGAGTATCGCATCGGCCTCGGAGCTCGAGAGAATCTTTGATTCTAATTGATTTGTGGATACATAGGAATCTTTTCATCGGTTATGCTGTTTCGCTTTATTCAATCGAGGAAAAGGCTAATTGTTTTTTCTTAATGGTTTTGGTGAAAGGGAATTACTTTACGGTCGATTGTAAGGTTTTGGAGTTCTGGCTAACATGAGGCTTCTGCCGGCCTCTTTTCCATCTGATATTTTCCAACGTATAGAACTAGGAATGGTCATCTGTTATTGCTTGGGAAATGGCCATGCTATCATATTTTTAGTTTCCTGCGATTTGGAATGGTCATCTGTTACTTTCTAAGATCACTCTTTCTTATCATAACTTAATAATCTGCATCATTTACGAAGTGTTATTGCGGTCAAATTCCAAGATTTATTTACATAGGGTTTAATTACTTAGACGGAAGTTAGATGGAAGGAGGAGGAAAAAAAAAGATACCCTACATTTTGTTTCACTTTCCTTCTTATTCTTCATATTTTCCTTAGCCCAATCCTTGTTCAAGGAATTGTGGACCATTCTTGCAAAGCAGATCCTCTCCAATAATTTACTGATTCACAGGAATATTACAAAAAAAAAAAAAAATGAAACAAACAAAATTTGACAGTGGAGAGATTATGCCACTTGCAACTTGTTAACCACTCTAGTTGGCTACTGATGATTTCCTGACAATAGGAATTGGATACTATCTTCAGTTGTGAATATATTCTAAGATGAGTGTCCTAAAGCTCATATTTCGAATGATTTTGTTAGATTCTTTCTGATAGCAGCCTAGGTGAAAAACCATAATGAAAAAGAATAGTGAATCAATTTGAAATTGTCGTGGCTAAGATAGGAGATATAAAAAATAGAGAATATTGAAGAAATGGAACTCAGATGTAGAAGGAATTTAAATGATTTCCAAGGTCACCACATTTCTGTTTTTAGTGGATCTTCATGATTTGGGTCTATGTTTTCATGTTCATGTCTATGTATTGCATAAGTTGTTGTGAGCTGCCTTCTTCTTTTTGCAATTTTAATTGAGTGGTAATTTCCATCAATGCAGCTCTTGGAAGAAGATACTGCATTCAGATCATACAAAAATAACCTGAAGAAGGTGTCGAGGGTCGGGGATATCCTTACAATTCTTGTGGTTGCTGGTATTTTTGTTATTGAATATTTGTAGATTAGAACTTTCAGTAACGTGTATGACACTCATTTACTGGCACAACTATTTGATAAATATCTAATTATTAAAGATACAAATTTGGTCCTGGTTGATATATTTCATCAAAGAAGCGAACACTTTTCAAAATTATCACCTGCTTGAATTGCTTAGTAATTGTCATGGATTCTACCAGTGAGAAAGATTAATGCTAACCATACAACTACACTATTTGAATGTGTGTGTTTTTTTTTCCATTAGGTCCTTTGTTTCTAGTTTCCATCCTAAAAACTTTCTCATGTTGGTCCATTTTCAGAATGTTATGAGAGTCTCACCTAAGAGCCTCACATTCATGGTCATTAGAGTCGTATAAGAAAAGAGTCCTCCAACCGTGCTTTATTGCAAAGTTTTGATCTGCAAACAACATGAAGTTAAATAAAATAATTTCTATTGAGGACAACTTACTATGTGCATATTGATAAGAAATACTGATTTTTAATGTGGATAACATCATACTACAAGAAGCTGGTTCTCAATCAGCAAAAGTTTATTTTATATTTACTTTCTTTCTTTGACTGGTATTACAATGTTCTGTTTCCTTTGTATTTGCATTTTCATTTCTTGCATAAATTCAATTTAAAGATAAACCTGTATTCAATTCTCATCTATAATTCCTTGTTTTGATTTCCAAGTAGACATGAGGGCATTCTTCCTGTTCCACCAAATCCAAATGATTGAATTGTTTTCATTTCATTTCTTCATGGTTTCACCCATCTGCAGGAGGACTTGATATTGCCTTCATTAATTGTTTGATGAATAGTGAATATATTCATTGGTTCCATGCTTTGCAACAAATTAATTCTTTTCTTAATGCATAAGCTTACATGCCTAAGTATCCTTTAAATGTTACTTGTTTGTTCTGGATTTTTTTTTTTTAAAATGATTTGATTTTTGATAGATTTCTATTTGCTCCAAACTTATCAACATATTTTGATGTATGCTTATAATTTAGAAATTTAATTATTTTCTCCTTTTTCAGCATGTAGCTATGAACTTTACTCAGTGGCGACTGTGAGAAAGGAATAAAAGCAACATTGAGAATTACATTCGACCAAATAGACTTGGATATGGATGTTCTTCATATGATGTTGCAGATATTTGCTTGCTTCTATTTCATAAAACCTCTCCTTCTTGTAATGCAGAATGAATTGGCCACAAAGCTGAAAACATTTTTTCCTCTATGGGACTTGATATGATTAAAGCTGATGCTAGACTACTAAATTGATAATATCTTGTCAGAAGTTGATTCCTTTATTGTTTGTAATTTATTTTTCTTACATTTCTCATGTTCTAGTCTCAGAATTAGAGTAAGTTTATACCCAAATATTGTGATAATTTGGTGTTCCTTACTCCAAAGTAATTATTATTGGAGAATATGTAGACTCAAAACTTTGATTGTAAATGCTAGTGCTTGAATTGTTTCTTCTATTATGTGTGCAATACAGTGAGTTTATAGACAAAGAATAATTTTAACATTTTCATTTGAATAAACAACCTCTAATTTAAAACATGCTAACGCAAATGATGTGTTACTTTTCCAGTAGGTCCTATACTCAATTGGTGCAAATTGAATGGGATTGTTTATCAATCAGATTCAGATAATAGAAACAAATATTTAACTTAAATCTAATGTAGTAACTGATGTGAAATTCATAGTGACTGACTTGAGCAAATATAATACACAAAGGGGCTTAGCTGGTTAATCTAGTTTTGGGTGATTTGAGATTATAAATGCTGGTTAACTATCAGCTGTTGAATCTCTTTAATCCTAGAAGGGTACATGGTATATCCAACTTTAAGTTGAGCATTTGGTTAAATGTTGCAGAATTGATTTTGCTTAAAGACTGCATAATTGACTTTGGTTATATACTACAGAATTGCTTTGGTTAAATACTACAGATTGACTTTTTTGTTTCACGAAGTTTTTTTTTTTTATTAATTCAATGAAGCAGAATGAATTTTCAGTTTTTATTTGAATTTGCATTTTAACTTGGGAGATCTAGTCACCTGGTTCATGTGGGTGGAGAATACATCATTTCTTTGTATGCATATGTGTTCTTGATGTATCTTACAGACTTTTTGTAATATTTATTTTGTGAGTTGAAATCAAAGGAGATGTCCTGGTTTGTATGGCATTAGTTTAATAGAACATTTTGTAATATTTATTTTGTGAATCAAATCAAAGGAGATGTCCTGGTTTGTATGTCATTATTAAATTACTATAATTTTCCTACATGGTCTTGGTGTTCTCCTTGTCATCAATGCCCAGCTTTTGTAACTTTTGTATACTTTCGGTTGGCACACTTGTTTTAATCTTCTCTCTTGTAATTCTTATTGGCAAAAACATACCATTAGAAATATTTCAAAAGCTAGATATAAATGTTTGATCTTGTTAGCTTGTGATAATGTGTTCATGATCATATGGTGATATTTACTTCAAGCACCGGTAAGTGGTAACAGAACATACTATCGTCACCTATGGTTTTTTTGCTTGGATCCCATGACCCTTTTGGCTGATCTTTTGTCCATTATTTATTTTGCGCGTTTGATTTCCACCTTCTAATTGTCACACTAATTGTTTTATCATATTCTCCATGTAATGTAATTCAGGTATAGTCTTATCTTTTTATGTGATCTTGACTGTTAGGATAATGCAGAAGCTTAACTTTATTCCCATGATGTTGGTAAATTGTGGCATTTTTGTTGGAGAAAAAAATGATTCATTATAAGGTAGTTTCTAAAAGTCCTTTCCATTTTCCGTGTCTAATCCATGTTCTAGCTAAGAATGTCTTCTCCAACTCAGTAGCAGCTTCAGCAATGTACTTGGATATTTTCAACATCACAAAGAAACTTTTATTTCTGCCGAACTGAACTTGAACATCTTCTTTCTCTTAGAGGAGAGCAAGTACAATTAAATAGCTGTAACAAAACATATTCTTGGCAGCCTCCCATGTGAGTTATGCACGGTCTAACCTTTCTCCTGGCCCTTCTTCTGGCCTTGCTTGTTATCATTTCCTGTTTAAATATGGTATCACTCATGTAGCTCTGAAGAGAAAGTCCTCAGTTAAATAAGCTGTCACCATTCTCCTGTTCAAAAACATGGTTGGCCACTGTATTCCACTGTATCTACCTAGTCATTGTAGATTTTCCCAATGATATATGACTTTTTTTTAGTACAATGCGTATTTAGATCATATAAAAAAACATGCTCAGGTTCATGGAACTGCCTTTGTGATGATGATAACTTCTCGATCAACTAGTTGGCATTGGATCTTACTTGCTATGACTTACATTATTCTTGGGAGGCCCCTCCTAATTTGTAGCAATTGAGACCAACAATTGTCGGACTGTTCATTTCCTTGCTTCGTAGCAGCATTCATTCTCTCCCTTTATAATTGTCCTTCATAGTACATTTGGTATTCTATGAAGGATTTCACTAAGATAGTAATTCTGTTCAGAAATCCCCTTCTTTTTCTGTTTTTTTGGCATTAGTTGTTGAAACTTTCTCATGCTTTGATATCATTTTGACATATTGTTCTTGCCTAATGATTATGCTCTTCTTGATAATGGCATGAGATCCTCCACCTCTTACTTTCATCAACTTACGTCTAATTAGTTTTGTCAGTTTCATTCTGACATCTACTTGTTTTTAATCTATCTAGACAACTTTGCTTTGCTAGTGTTGATCATTTACTGATTAGCTTTAATCATAATTAACTTTTATATGTTTGCAGAAACTTTTCCTCACACAGTAATGCTTCATTCTCAATTATTCAGGGCAATGAACTTTTATAATATACATATTTATCATTGTTGATGATAGGTGATGGTTGAGATTGAAGGAAAAATAGTTTTGGATTCCTTTGGATGCTCCCATATGCAGATGAACTAATTAGAAACACTGTAAACTTTGCTTTTTGACTTTCTTCCATGCTTCCATACACTGATAGATATAGGATGAAATAAAATGTAACAGTTGTATTGGTACCATTTATAATTTTCTTGATTACCTCATGTTTGGATATTTCCTTAGATATATCATATTTAACTTTATTTATGGTATGGTAAACCACGTTCAATGTGAATGGAATGGAAGAAACTAGAAAGAAATAAATATTTTGTAAATCCTTTAGCAAAATTATGAGTTGAACTTCTACCAAAGCCTCTCTTTTTCATTCAGGTATGCGATCATATAATTGAGGTGAAGCATGCAATCACACCAACACTTATTATCCAGATAATTCTTTTACGAAGATATAGCATATGAGAGATAACTTTACTTTGGAATATATACCATTATCTACATAGAGCACACTTGCCATGGGAATAGTAAATATGTAATTTGTTGAAAACCAATGCTTGTTTATTTAGTTTAGGAGAAAAATTGTACTTGCAAATAGTGCTTTGTGGAAGAAGGATACTTCTTATTAATGTGTTAGGAAGTTTAGTTATTGTAATTTTATGAGATTTAATTACTTGTCTCTTCACTGTAACCTTTATTGCATTCTCTCCTTTTCCTAGTGGCACTTTGAAGGACAACCTGGTCACTTACATGCCATTTGAAAAATTAGGTAGATATTACTCCTAATCCTGCTTTCTTCTCTTTCCCAATGATGTGAGCTTGAGACCACAACCCATCCATTGGATTGGAATCAAATCCTTTGGAGGGTCCACTAGACAAGCTACTGGATTTGTTAGTGTGGGCAATAATTGTAGATCCATCAATAATCCCTGTTACACCATCATCATCAATTAAAGGCTCTCAATCTTCTACTCCTGACAGGCTGCAGGAGAATGGTCCATGATTGCTATTTGGTGATATTATGAGGATGATTCACTTGCTTTATTTCAGAAAATTTCACTCGGTCTCATTCTACAAAGCAGTGGACTCCACTTCCTTGTGTTTGATGAGGAATCCATCAATCAGTGTGCCTAAGAAAGAGAGAACCTACAAGACTCCATCTTTGGTGCCATAATAATTATTTTTCCACCCATGTGACATCCATTCTGTAAAGAGGTGAAACCAAAAAGATGTGGGTTTGACATTGGGTTCCAAGAACAACACTAGGTTACGATAATAAGAAAGGCCAATGGATAAGAAATGTCAGCTAGAATGGTTAGGTTAAGGTAGAAGGTGAATGGAGCTGTTAGCTGTCCATGAAAGTGGGGCACGCTTTTGATTGATTTTGCCAATCCTCTTTTTGGAGGGTCCGTATAGATTAGAAAAGCTAGCTTCATCTTGGATCAACCCCAAGCTATGTGAGGTCTTATTGCTTACTAGTTAGAATCTTATTTGGGTTTAATTTTATATCATTATTGATCAGGTAGTATTCACGGGATCTGAAGCAGAATTAAGTCTTAGTACACTAGCAAATTGTTTTCAGAACTTAGTGAAATTTTGTGTAGGAAAAAAATTCAAGTTGCCTTATAAAAGGACATGTTTCAGAATGCACTAATGCATTCTCATCATCAATAAATGCTAATTTATGGTTTTATTATACTGTTCCTTTAGAAGTTATGATCCAATAACTATATTTCTTCCTATAAGGATGACATTTCTCCATAAAATAATCAAATAATGTTCCTAGTTTACTTGCCTTGAGAAGTTGTATGATCTTGTACTAACAATATAGTATCTTCATTATTAGGGGTTTGGTGGGGAAGTCTTATTTCTCCTTATCTATCTTATCACAAGTTTATTCAATTCTATCAAATTATTGATTAAGATAGGGTAACAACCCAAGATATTGTGTACGGAATGAAAAATGCACCTAAGGATATTACGTACGGAGTTGTGCTTGGTTTCACAGAGCCAAACAAATTAACAAGGTTAGTTGTGTGCATTAAGAGCTTATTATTTTAGAGTTGTAAACATTGTTTCTGGTTCATTTTGACACATTTGAGTCGTTTATGCTTCTTTGTTTTCACTTCGACTAACAACTTTTTTTTCTCACTGGTGATTGGATTCTGGTAGAATTTATATTTCCGATAAATTCATAGGCACTTATCATAGCACATAGCTCCAACAAATCCCATAAGAAAGTTTTACATTTTAGACCTATGAGAGAATCCCCATAGGAGGGAAGAGTTTTACGTAGGGATCATTAAGATGTTAATCTAGAGTTAGTTAAATTTTCTTATAATTAGACGCTTAAAGCAAAAAACTGCTACCTCATTACCACTTTGAAGGTTGTATCTTGGTGCTGATAACATGACCTACAATCACAGTTGAAATGCTAATTTCATTTAATTTCCTTTCATGCATTTACTGCCCAAATAAAAGGTTGTGGAGAGCAGAAGACCACTTCTTAATATATTCTGTCGTAGCTACCACTCAGCCTATGCTTAGTCTAATCGACCATGAAACATTCGAGAAAGAATATTATTGAGAGATGAAATCTCCTGGAAGAACAAACTTCCTCATATTATGTGGATGAGTAATTTTATTGATTCTGGTTCAATGGTTGCAAAGGTTTGTTGGAGTTGTAAACATCGACAAGGGGCCAAGGACACAGTAGTTGTAGTACAGTGCCCAGTCTATCTTTTCCAAACAAGCGAATTCAAAACAATTATCCAGCATTTAATCATCCTTGTTCTCTCCTCTTCCTTTTTTTTCCTCACAGTTAATTGATTGCAGGAAGCATACAATCCGGTCCCCGTCAAGTTCCAAAGGTGCTTGGCATATTGGACCAAGAAACTGCCAAATGAGAAGCTGTCTGCAATTACTGTTCAACTTATTATTTTGGATCAGCAGCACTCCCTAAGACTCCAGATCAGCCTATATGGCCTATCCACAGCAGCCTACTTGCTAGGGTACGCTAAGCTCACATTATGTTTTTAGCAGCTTTATATTTTGGTCATGCACAGAGCAATAATTATTCTGTCAAAGTATACGTTGTGTACAATGATCTTCATATGAAGTTTCTGTACTAGTGTACTTCAATCAGAACATAGATGTCTAACTTTTGCGCTCTTTCTTTAGTGCAAATACTTCTCTATTAGAAAAAAAAGTGTCGCAGACATGAAGAAAAACTTAAAATCTAGGAATTGCATTTGTAGTACGTTAATTAGAAGAAAAGTGTTTAAATGCACTATATAAACCCTGAATGAAATCATTGCTTTAAATTGACAGTAGATTCTTGGTAAAGTACAGCTTAGCAGGTGTAATCACAACATATTGAAGTCTCCAAGAGCTGTGGATGTTGTCTTAAAAATATAGGTAGATCTTCCATCTGATAATAAGAGGTTATGCTAATTTAGTATACTACATATTCCAGGTTAGTGCTCATTAAGTATATACGAATATGGAAGGTCCTCTGCATGATTTTCTTCATTTCTTTACTTTGGCATGCTTTTGCTTTGTATATTATATCTTTTGCAAAAGTTGATTCATTCAAGTAGAAGCTAGCAGTATGACATATTTGTTTACAAGCTGAGTCTGGAAAAAGAGGGAGGTGAGGGAAAAGGAGAGTGAAGTATAGCTGGTGAAGCTATATGGAACCCCTGAAGAGAGCTGAGTTTTACTGCAGAAAGGCAGGGAAAGGATGCCACCGTCTTTTCATGGATGGAGTACATTGAGCTTTTAGAGGCCAAGATTGTGACTACCAAAAGCCTTCACGTGACCATTTTGGATTCTTTCTCAGTGGAGAAGTTGGAATTGGCAGCACTGCTTTCATGCAGCCTTGACCAATCCAACTTCACCTCTTCTCTTCTTTTTTTGATATCTACCTTTATTCAAAATTAAAAAAGAATACATCTCATTTCTTCCGTTTCAGTTTTCAAAGTAGAAATTTATTGGTTGTGATTGATTGAATTGAATTGAATTTTTTGAAAAATGTTTACCACTAGCTCCCTAAAAAATAATGTGTGAGTCCATATATAGGGGACAAAGTTGTAAGATTAAATAATAATTGCACTTATCTTTTCCCCTCCTATCACTATTTATTGCATTGTGTCGACATTTGAAAGGCTCAGCTGCCTCGCAACAGTAGCCATGCATGCATGAAAACTACATCAAACTGTTTTTTCTGTGCCTGTACACGTCTTTGTTTGATATTTATATTGTATTAGACCATTTGCCTTGTGTTATTTTCTCAAGAAAAATATAGTGTGTTCCCCTGAATACATAACAAACTCGGGAAGTGTAGAACTGCAACCTTGCTGGTGCAACAACTAGAAAACCTGGGTAAAGATTGGGACAACGGACTTTTTTTAACGCAGTTAGCACTGAAATTAAGGTGGTGTTTTGGCATCAGGAAACCCTGACTTTATCCTTTCACTATTGACATGACAACCCTGTCTACCTGAAACAAGTGTAAGTAGAGACATACTAATTAAGGGCAATCTACAAAACCGTAACATATGTACATCCTTAGGAAGACAAGGCAGTTTAAAATACTGTTCTGAACACATGATTCTTGATGGCTTTTATAGTTAAATATATGTTAAGTAATTAATTTGTTGTTTGGGTAACTAGTTGATGTGTGATTTTCCCAGACTCCTCTGCCATTCTGACCTCCCTCCCATACCAATCGAGCTCCTCACGATTTGAACCATGCAGTCTTCCTTCTTCCAGAAAAAAAAAAAGAATTTAAGAAGTGCTTTAATTATAGGCATGGGCCAAGAGAACAATATATAAAGAAAAGAATAAATCCATATTTTCTGATCTCTGCTCCTTCAATCACAAGCTATCCGGACGCCGAAGCCATACTCCTTGTTATCCGGCATGTTTTTCTCCTGCTTAGGTCGCTCTCACATGCATATATACACATCCATAAGTAGATTTTATGCCCCACGAACTATAAATTATAGTTCATCTATTTGCATGATTATTTTTGCTTTGCCAATATGAGTTTTTTTCTTCATTTTTTTCCCTTCACAGTTGATGCTACTAAACTTATATTTACTTGGAGTTTGTTTGGTTGCTAGAATAAGGGACAGTAATAATAAGGATTCTGAGATTGTTTTTCTATGCTATATTGTCAAGTGACAACTCAGAGTTGATCATAAATTACTGAAGATTATGTCAAAGTTGACCTTGATGATATCAATACATTTAAACATGTGATCAAGCTATCAAACCTATAAAATTAACTTTCTAATCTATTAAATTATTTTATCAACGTAGATATTGCCAAAACACTTTGACGCATTAAATTATAATTATATAATGAGGACAAGTCGTCAAGTGTGGAAATGATTTTTTTTAGTCCATCAAGTTGGTTCACCACTCAGATAGATCATTTTAACTGGATATCTAAGTAGAAAAAGCTGATCTAGATTAATTCAAAGTAGACCCATCGACATAAGCTTCTGCTACTATCATGATCTTCTTTTGAAAAGTAATGCTGCATTAGATCTTGATTTTTTTTTTCCATTTTTTTCCTTCTAGCTAGGAAAATAATGAAGGTGTGGGTGCATGCTCATTGTCATGGGCAAAGCTATGGGGTGAAAGGTAACTTTGTATGCTATGGGCATTCATTCACTCACTCACCCTCTCTTTGGGATTGTACCACCAAGCTTTTCGTTTTACATAAAGAAGGGCCAAGGAATGATGGGATTAAGACTTTGGTGATGATGGTGTGGGTCAAAACAGAGAGAGTCAAGGACCTGCCTCCCTGACCCTACTATGCCATGGCTGCTGCCTTAATTTGCTTTCCATGTCAGAGAGGAAGAGAAGAGACGGGAGGAAAAAGAAAAGCCAAAGTAACTTAATAAATAAAGCTGATGAGGGATGATGGTATCTTTAAAATCACTCTTTGGTCATCATGCATCTCAGGGACAAGGGACAGCACTGCTCCATTTCCAATGGCACAGAGGTATCTTTTATTATTCACTTCACTCACTCTTGCCTTTCCTTGTTCTATTTACCCACGCCATTAATATCCTTTTTCCTCATTGGCTAAGAGAACAGGAGCATGGACCCGCCTTCGGGTCCTTGTTCCTGTTTGGAGTTTGGGCATTCATTTCATACTTATTGTTATTCTCATCAGTATTATTATTATCATTATTATTATACGTATATAAAGAAAAATGATAAATAGAATGACTTCTAGTTATTTTTCATCAGATAATGTATTAAAAATGCATTTGTTGTGAAGTGCATGAACCATGAAGCTAGATTTAGTGCACCATTTAACTGGATGCTCAGTCGAAACTATTGCTCTGTCGAACACAATGGACAACTGAAAAAGGTAAATTTATTGTGCTAGATTAAAAAAACTTAAATTCTTATTCGATCTTGTATAATTTGCTTTCTGTGTTTTGTGTGTGTCTGTGTTTTCACGATTGCAAACAGATCAATTATATTATATTCTTGAAACAAAAATTGGTGTCTTGAATTGTGTTAAGTAATAATATTATGTATAAACAAAAAAAAATGGATTGATGGCATATAAGAAAACGTCAGACTCTGCTTCTATAACACAATATTCTATGCTAATAGATCAGATTTAATATCCCCCAATTTGATGGTGATAACTCTATGAAATTCCTTTAAATTAATTAAGCATAATGTCATGTCATTAATTATATATAAACCACACAAAGAAAAGTGCATTAAAGATACTTCGATAATAATATATATATATATTTTTGAATTATGTAGCACTAGTAAGTTGGGGATGAGGAAAAAATTATTCTCAGTCAATTCCAAACAATCATGATTAAGACGACGTATCATAGTTGAATATACCTTTTGTGATTGCTTTATGTTTATCATATGAACTCTCCACCAAGTTGCCATGTGATGCTATGAAGAACAAAATCTAGCTTAGCAATATCCGTGAAAGCCTAACGTGCAAATTGATAGATCTGTTCTAGATTGAAGTCATAAGAGGATAAGATTGACCGGTCAAAGTAATTTTTCTTTTCCTTTACGCAACTTTTTTTTTATAATATCATGAGGGGTAATTTTATGTATGCTTTAGTTTGAGCAAGCATGGCATGTGCAAGTAGAAGCCTCAATATGAACTCTCTTTTCTTCTAGAATGGAATCCTATAGAATAGATTTCTGTATGATTTTTTAAAATGGAAATCTCTTTTTCGCCGTCTAATTCAGTTGAATTTCATTTTGACTATTGATGAGTTAAATTTCACAGTACACTTCAATGGAGGATCTGAATTTCCATTCTTTTACTTCCATAGTTCAAGACACATGAAGAACCTATATGGTTCAATTAATAACTTATCACGGTTTTTCATTAAACAATTAATTAATGTCTCTAATTAACTGCATTACACGTGACTAAAAGTCCATCCATGACAAATTAGACTCGACTTGCCAAAGTCATTGTGCATATGCAAGAAGTATCTAGAAGCTAAAAGTATATTATACATTCTTTCTTTTTTAACACAAACTCTGATAATTTATGGTTACATAAACAAGTCATTAATGATGACCCACAAAGCATGTTGCTTGCTGCTAAATGCTAAGTTAATACACAGGAAGAGAAGAAGCACTGCCTGAAATTAAAGAGTTTGTGGTGGTTTCTTTTTTAAAATTGAGTTGTCTATCATTAACAACCAGATTTGACAAGTATAGAGTCCTTGGCTATGTCGGCCAACAACGCAACATAAGCTTTTGGTTTCCTTTTTTCTAATCAACTTAATCGCTCATGCACAATATAGTTTTACTCCATCATTCCCTTTTAATTTGTTTGAGATAAGGATGAGAAGTTAAATTTCATCACCAACATTCACTTTACCATTTTTCTCAGTGTGGTCAAGTGAGTTTCACAATCTCCTCCTTTTGTTTTTAGCTTATTTTAAAATAATAGTGCCACTGCAATATTTTGTAAACTTCCCAAATTAATTATGAGAGAGACAGAATCCAGTGAGATGATGATAAAAGCGACTCGACTTCAATATCATTTTCCTGCATGGAATATCATTCTTGTTTTTGTTTCTCAGTTTCAAATTACACATGATGGATGCAGGGGAAAAGAAAAAGTCTAATATTGAACAGTGTTTTTAATTCACACACATGAAAATATAATTTTTATTTTCAATTATGAACAGCTTTTATTGATGGGTCTGCTGGGTGGACGCACAAAGTTAATTGGTGAAATTTAACTCATGATTAATTACTGTAGCAGGAGAGATCGATGATATAGAGGGGTATATATGTGGTCATGATTCCCCTCTTGCTAGCTGCTTTAGTTTTAGTTTCCCTCCTCCAAGATAAAAAAAAATCTACCAGAGGAGCAAACTAAAAATTAAAGAGGGCTTTGATTTCTTTAGAATCTCTTCTTCTCCTCCTCCTTCTTCTTCTTCCTTTTTCCTCTTCTTTAAACCCTGTTTTGGTTTGATCAATGGAGGAACAACTCAATCCTTTGGCCGTGACTCATCTCCTGCAACACACCTTGAGAAGCTTGTGCAGCAACAAAAGCTCCCAATGGATTTATGCCGTCTTCTGGAGGATCTTGCCGAGAAATTACCCACCTCCCAAGTAAGTAATTTGCATCTTATTCTATGCAATTTGTTGTATTGTGTTTAATAAATTATTTTCAGGTGGGATCTTCCAGGAGGGGTTTATGACAGAAGTAGAGGAAACAGGAGGAATTGGTACAATATGCATATATATGCTTTGCTCAGAATTAAATTTGGGACTTCATATTATTTCAGCTAAAAACATGCATACACATACATATTTAGTTTTTTTCTTAAATGATCGATCGATCGATCAATCATTAGGATACTTGCATGGGAAGATGGTTTCTGCAATTTTGCTGCTAATTCCGCAGCCTGTGATCAATTAGCAGCAGGGGCTTCATCAGCTTATGAAGAATGCGAAAATGTCAAAGGCCTCCAGCCTGAGCTCTTCTTCAAGATGTCCCACGAGATCTACAACTATGGAGAAGGGTAATTATTAAAATAAATAAATTAACATTTTTTTTTAACTCTCTTTTGGCTGATATCTACGAATTAAGCTTGTTTGATATGATCATTTTTGCTGCAGCTTTATTGGAAAAGTTGCAGCAGATCACAGCCATAAATGGGTGTTTAAGGAACCTCAAGATCAAGAGATCAA
>JBAMIB010000002.1:2786410-2796728 GCA_037177415.1 Kaempferia rotunda
CCTGGATGGCATATACACTCCCTTCCCAGGTTCTTCGAGCCTTGCGCACCTCCGTTCGGACTTCATCCAAGTAACATCTCTGCGCGGTTAGTTGCTCTCTCCTAACTTCCCTGAACTTCTCCGACCTGATCTTCCACCGAGAACTTGATTTTCTGATGAAAAGTAGAGACGACCGCTCTGAAATTATGTAAAGTTGGCCTTCCTAGGATGACATTATAGGCAGACGGGACGTCCATCATAATGAACGTACTTCTTCGGGTTCTCATCAAAGGTTCCTCATCCAACGAGACAACCAATTTGATCTAACCTACGGGCTTCACCTCGTTCCCTGTAAGGGTCGTTGCCATTGGTTACAACTCACTCAGATCAAGTTGCATGTCGTTGAAACCTTTCTTGAACACACGTTGACAGATCTTCCAATGTCAATGAAAACTCGCGATATGTAGCTATTGACTATGACCACCCGGATGATCAAGGTGTTGTCGTGGGGAAGCTCAATCCCCTCCAGGGTCGAAACTGATTTGAGGACCAACAGCTTGCTCCGGCCTACATCCAACCGTGTGGATTTCTAGTCGGCGAGTATGTGACTTGTGAGCCCTGCCAGAGTCTCCAACAGCTAGACCTCCAGAGATCATGTGGATCTCTCTTATTGCCCTGTTGCTCTAGTTTTCATGCTCGCGGGCTTCTCGAGACTTTGGAGCCCAAACTTCTACCTAGTTAGGCTGTGGGACGGAGGTGGGTGGAGGGTTGGCCAGTTGGGCAGTCTGCCCTGGCTATTAACCTTGCCGCTAATAGCTGAGGTGCGAGTATTGGGACGGGTAATCCTTGTTCTTCCGCACGGGGCTTGTCACGGGCGAACTATTGGCACTATGCGGTATTGTGAGTTGGCGAGCGGTTATCGGTGCAGTATTTATTGACCCATCTGGCGGGTCAACTAGGTTGAATGGTAGCCACTCTTTGTGCCGCTCGAAGTCCTGGGACAGGCAGAATAATTGGTTGGGTCTCTCTTGGAGGAGCAGAAGGATGTGACTATTTTCGCTCGTCCTTTACGTTCCCCATGGTGGGGTAACCTTCTTCTACATCGCTTCCGCTTCCTCCACATTAATATATGTGGCGGCCTCTCCTAGGAGCTTGTTAAAGTTCTCCATGGGGTTCCAGACGAGAGCTCCAAAGAAATCCCCTTTCTGTAAACCATTGGTGAAGGTGCTTATCAAAATCAACGAGCTGGTCGTGGGAACGTCTTGGACGGCCTAGTTAAAGCGCTTCACATACACCCTCAAGGACTCTCTCGATTCCTGCTTTAGCACAAACAATAACTGATTGGTTTTTTTTTTTTGGATTTTTTGCTGCTAACAAAATGCTGCACAAAGGCGTCAGAGAAATCTTGGAAACATTTAATGGATCCAACTGACAATCGGTCAAACCATCCTTGTACGGATCCCGAAAGAGTGTAAAGAAACGCCCTACATTGTATTGCGTCGTTGTATTGATAGAGGAGGGAGTCGTTCTTGAATCTCCGAACATGTTCCTCCGAATTGGTGTTGTCGTTGTACTTGCTAATGGATATTTTTTAATAATCTCGTGGCAACCTCTCCTCCAGGACTCTTCGAGAGAAAGGAACCTTAAGCTCCTTCGGAGCCTCTAGGGCAGTCACGCCCTTCCCTCGCTTGGGGTCACAGGGCGGTGAGTGCTTAGCCGAAGAAGCCTGGGAGCGCCCCAGATTCAGCCATTCTCACTCCTGATGAGCAAGGAAACGGGAAGAGTCGCACGGTTGTTTGCACTTTTATCCCTCGGATGCATGAGTCCTCTCCTGTGACTTCCCCGGGGCTCGGGAGTGCGAGTCAGCAACTTGCTCGAGGGACGTCCTCCGTCTCTGATCCTGCTTGAATTGTTCGTATTCACCCGTGGTCATGTTGACATTAATCCGCTTAGATGACTCCAATCCTCGGTACTCCAGAACATGGTAGGAAAAGTGTTTCCCACAGACGACGCCAAATTTGATCCCATCCGGAGTGATGTGACCAGCATAGGGAGTATTCTAACCGAAAGTTGTCGGTGATGAGGAAAGAAGAAGGTGAGGGGATGGGATTTTAAGGGTGTAGATGGAGATGGAGATGGAAAAGATGGAGAAGGTAGCACATGTAGTGTAGGTGGCAGACGAAACTAATATAAGTTTTAAAAGGGAAAAGTACGGTAGAGCTTGAGAGAGTGGAACTTACAAACACCGTGTAATATTAACCTTTTAGAGAGTTGCAGAAGATCCACTCTCAGGCTTCTACACGCGTTCATGTCCAATCTCCTGGATCGTCCTTTGCCCTGCGCACAGTTAGACGATGATGACGTTAGCACCAAAAACAAAGGAAAAGATCCTGGCTCGGGTACTCCGACGCTCAAGTCAGAGAACCGTCCTCGAAGCAGAAGAATGTTCGAAAAGTAGAGATGTCAGGAAGAAGATAACTGTGAGTTCCTTTTGGGCTTTCTTAGAGAAAGTGTCAAAACGTCCCCTCGATGTATGCATGCGTACCTTTTATACTACTTGTTACCCTCGGTTGTATCGAAGGGACGGAATATTCATGTCAGAAAGTATCGGGTGTTGAGGAGACCAGAAGGCTTGATCCGTGTCCGGAGAAGCTTTTGTATGCTGAGGTGGCGGAATATTCTCTGACAGACGGTTATGCTAGGTGTCTACTTGGCCCTTGGAGTATTACTTCTTCACGAGGGTGTCCGAGCAGAAAATGTGCTTGAAGTGTAGGCACAAGGTGTCGCGGTAGCCGGGAGCGGGAGTTCCGTCCAAGCGGATGTCTTGCATCTGCCGTGTGGAGTAGGATGGAGCAGAAGTTCCGTCCGAGCGAATGTCTCACCTATTTTGAAGTATTCGGGCCCACCACGATCCTCAAAGCAGAAGTCTGTTCTGAGGGTGTTTTCCTGCATGAAATAACCTGCAACAAAAGTGTTTCCTAAGTGGCATGTTGACTGAGCAGACTAAGTTTCTGAGGCATGGGATATCTTGACCGAACTCGATACTTATAGTATGGGGCTTCCAACGGTATTCACGGCATAGGTAGTCCGACCAGACTCGGTATCTGTGACATGGGATATCCGATCGGCACCCCTTCACGCAGCTGGACAGGCTAACTCTAATGTTGACCGACAACTCACCTACGATTCTAATTAACTCTGAATTTATGAGGTCCTACCTTTTTCCAACTATATCACACAGGATTGGTCATGTTTGATAATGACCAAATGTAATTTCTCACTGAACCCAATTAGATTAGAAAAGGCACAACAATTTCACAATAATCATCCCAATCACCTCCCTCCCACTATTTTTTGTAACCTTCAGCCTTCGCCATGCGGTCCGGCCGCTGTCCTTCCAACCCTCAACCAGCATTTGCAATCACATAGTAATCTCTTCTGCAATGAGGGATGGAACGCAACTACATGATTACTCCGTTTCCTCCCCATTTCTGACACAATCACTCTAATTTTTCTCACCAGCATGCTAAGTATGTTTTAATTGTTTATCTAAGAATTATCATTTGGTTATTATGATTGATCATTAAAAAGGTATGATTGATCTTATAAGAATCATTACCTGACATATGATCTTCAAAAAAAGTAGGGTATTGGTATTACAAATCAGTCGCCTATGCAAATTTTGTAGGATCAAAAGCGCTAGAGGGGGTGAATAGCGCTCGTGGTTTTTTCACGTATTTCGTAAAACGGTTGCGTAAAGAAATCGGAGATAAACATAACAGAATAAAGATAGAATAAAAAGAAAATTAACAACGCTAACACGACCAAGTTTTACTTGGTTTAAAGTATGTGGCGACTTCTACTCCAAGGTCCACACTCGTTGAGTGTTTACTTTGGACAATCTAGTATCAAATCGAATATCACAAGTACAAAAGTCAATTACAATAATAAGATTTTAAGTGCAATTAACAAAATGTATACTGACAACTTAAGAATTCAAAGAGTCATGCTTTCGTTTTGTCAGAAGTGTTGTTTCAACATCATAGAGAGTTTTTTGGACGATATTAGACCGCCGGGAAGGAGTATTATCACCTTTTACTCCAAAAGAATTCATCAAATGTGATTTTGCAAATGATAGCTCTAAATTGAATTAAGGAACAGAACTATTGTTTTACTATTGCAGAAGACATTTTAACAAGATGTAGAAAGACGCTAAGGAAAATGAAAAATAATGAAAGGTGAGGATACTTCAAGTAGTGTCACCACTTGAATTATCTGGAAGACTATCATAGTCGGAAAAAAACTCGAGACACTCAGTAAGACACCAACAAGCTTACAGGATGGTAAAGAACATCAAAAACTGTATGATAAAGACTCATAACATCTTATAGGATCACAATGACTAGGGATTACAAGACTGAATTGCCATCTACAAATTTGAATCGGAGATGAAGTGTAGGACTGTTTATATTGCAGAGACTGAGTTTGCATCACAAGTCTTTCCACACATTATAATCAGTACCGGAGCTGTCTTTTATTATATTATCTTGACAGCCAAGAATAAAAGTAGCCCGTGAAGGATCCATGTTGATAATAGCATGTGCAGTTCCCTGTGGACTCACAGCTAGCACAACCTCATCAGGTCCAAAAGTAACTTCTGCATACCCTTTGTCTTTCATTTTAGGACTTTCCAACTGAATGAGGGAATATAATTGAAGACGTTAGGACTCCAGCCATGTATGCTATATCTAAGATCATGAAATAGGAGTACATACACAATAAAGATTTACCCTAAACTTTGTCTCTGCGCCCCAAAGGATAAAGGTCTCGTTGCACATATTATGCCGGTGATTGCCTCTAATACCCCCAGGTTGGATCTGACCCACATGAACTGATGCACATTTCAGTGCCCTTCCTGTAATATGCCTACCTAAATTAGTCAGATACACCAGTCCATAACTTGTAACTTGACATCCATGCAAGGAAAAACGTAACTAGAGTACAAAACGAACAAAGTGAAAAGACCTGAAAATTATATTGATTAGCTACTGGAGAATGCCAGAAACTACAGGATGAACTTGTAACTCTGTAATATAAACAAAGTGAAATCCAATCCTGATCGATAACTGACAAAAACTCTTCATATATAAAAACTGTGACAAATAGATGAAGACAGTGTTGGATTGAATGGAAGATGATCAGATGCTAGAGGGGTGAATAATTTTGACCTTAGAATATCTTTCTTAAAAACAAGTGCGCAGATATTAAAGTAAAATACGAAAGAGCTAAATGCTGACAAAAGTTATTTACGTGGTTTGATACTCATGATTCTTACTCTACGGCCTATGGACATTTATGAGAAGACAAACTTTTGTATTCATGTATAAGCTGAATATATTCCATTTATCATGGAATCTAATAGTGTATCTAGATTCTATAGGATTTTTATTATAATAAGTCATGCTGAAGAATCCCTTGTATTTGAAAATTTTTTTGAATTAATAAAATTTTCAATTTCAACATGGTATCAAAGTCATCTATTTCTTTTCTCTTCCCATCACCTTCGTCTTTTAAAATCTCTTTTCTTTTATTCTTGCCGATTATAGGCTTTCTTCTTTTTCTCTTCTTTTATTCTACGGCTTCAATTGAAACTCTAAACCAACAATCTCATAATTCACATATTTTTTCTTTCCTCCTCTCCTTGTCATCACATATTGTTGCATTGCATCCTCCTTTCATAATTTTTGTTTCACCGCTATCATTAATCCCTTATTTTCATCCATTCTCAATTTTGAGTTCCCATCTGTCGTAAGTACCTTCATTGTCAAATTTTTTTTACCAACCTTCATGGCTGGAAATTTTCTTTTTGCTCACCTTTCATTGCTGATTTTTCCTATTTCTAGCCTTCATGTATTCCTTTTACTGGTCTTTATAGCTATATAGATAGATTCCTAATTTGTATATAAATATTCCACATTTTTCAATAAAGGATTGTAATTCTTTTTATCTCAAATAACATGGTATGTAGAGATTTGAAATTAGAGTTCCACGGTTTGAATCTTCCTTCGTATTCTTCTCTTATTCGACTTCCTTTGGGACAATATTTGGATTGTGTTATATCTATTCCGCTTTGTATTCTCTATTCGGTCTTCTGCTTTTTTTTTTTCTGCTTTTCAAGGTCTTATCGCTGAGAATAAGTCTTCTGTTACAATGGATATGGTGTCTATGATGTCTAAAATCACAAACCATAAGCTAAATGGTTCGAACTATTTGGATTGGAATAAGACTGTTCGTGATCTATGAAGTATTGATAAAGAAGGTCATTTAACTAATGATCTTTTAAAGATGATCTCGCTTGTTCCTTCAGATTCAAAATTGTATTGATAGTGAAATAATTGATTTGATCAATCACTGTGAATTTATTAAAAAACTGATTAATTATTTGAAATTTTTGTACTGTGGAGAAGAGAATCTTTCCCGCATATATGAGGTTTGCAAAGCATTTTACCGTATGGAAAAACAAGATTAGTCCCTGATCAATTATATTATGGCATTCAAGAAGACATGAGGAGCTTAATATATTGCTGCCCTTTAGCCCTGATGTGAAGGTTCAACAATGCCAACAAGAGCAGATGGCTATCATGAGCTTCCTTGCTGACTTATCTCATGACTTTGAGTTTGTTAAATCACAAATTTTCTTTGGTTCTAGGATCTCCTATTTACAAGATGTATTTAGTCGCGATCTCCATACAAAAATATGACACTCATTCCGCCTAGTGGTGCTATAGTAAGTCGCAATACTAATTATGTGTCTAGCAGATAACTAGTCATAGTGAAAACAAAGAAGGTCACAGGACTTGAAACTCGAACGCCGAATTCTAGTAGTAGGCCAAGTCATACAAAGTTTGAGTGTAGAAATCTTCAGTAAAAAAACTACAAAAACACTTGACCGATATTGTGTTCACTAATAATGTCTTTTGATATATCGATCCTTATCTCTGCACATGAATTTGGCAAGTTCTCATAATATCAGGAATAACTAAGTCTTCATCTTCTTCTATGGCTGTTATTCCCGATTCAGATAATCACAACGCATGTCTTCTTTCCTCATCCTTCAAATGGATTATTGATTCTGGTGCTACGAATCATATGACAGATAATCATAGTCTCTTTTTGACTTGTCACTCCAAAGCTAACACTCCTATCTTACTTTAGTTGATGGATCTCCATCTTGTGTTCGTGAGTCTAGCACTATCAATCCTACTACTTTGCTTCCTATGGTTGAAACCACAAGTGCACGATTAAGTCGTGAAGTAATAAAAATATTGATGCACGGAGACTATTAATTAAGCATTAGTCGATTTTGCAAAGCAAGTTATCTAGACTATTAAAGGTGGTGTGAAAGCTTGAGAGCAAGAGATTAAGAGAGAGAAGGAGAGTTGAGAGAGCAAGAGGAGAAGATTTAAGAGAGGGTCTAGAGCAGAGGGGGTCAAGAGAAAACAAGTGGTTAAAGAGAGAAGTTGGAATTGGAGGGCACGATTTTAAGACTTCGATTTCGTTACGATGCTAGTAGACATCCCCAAATATTGTCAATTTCCACCCTCTATGTTTACGCTCTTATAGGGATTCTAACCAAATTACTGTACGGACCTGTGAAGGTTACACCGGAGTGTGTACTCCCATTGAATTTCAATACTATTAAGTAAAAATGTAACATAAAAAGTCGATTAAAGGATACCCCGGTCACATGAGGGTTCCCAATCATACAATCTATATTACACAAGTCACTTCCTAACATTAAATTAAGAAAAATTCATTAAACTCTAATTAACTAATCCCTTGTAGAGAATTAGCCTCCATTTCAAGGTGATACTCTAGAAAGTTCGGTTATACAATCTAAAGCATCTCCCCTATGCGGTCACTAATCTTTCATATCCATTCAATCAAACATCATCATTCACCACACACATTTAATCAAACAAGGACAAAGCATAAACATATTATAGAACATTGAACGGAACAAATAGTTCATGCATTAACAATCGCATTGTAACTGCTCCTTACTTCTAGAATCCGAAGAATTGCACCATTGAGAAGGAAAAACCAACCAAGAGACACAAAATAGCAAGCTATAACTCAATACATAAGATAGAAGGAAGAGAATGCTTATCCACGAATTCTAGTATTGTTGGAGGTGTTTCCAAGCTCCAACAGTGGATGGATCATCGAAATCAATGAAGATGGCTGCTCTAGGATTTTCCCTAGAAGAGGAAAACCCTCCTCCAAAAAAGGGGGAGGAGCCCCCAAGTCCCAAGATAAGTCAAGCAACGATTTACTTGACCCTTTTATACCTCCCCCAAACTTTCCAAATCTGTCTCATTTGTTGAGCTCCGCTAAAATTGGTTTTTCACCCTTAGACCTAGTTTTTTCAGATTAGACCTTAAAGTAAAATTGTAGATCTTGAACTTATCTAACTTATGATAAGTCACATGATCCGTAACTCCAACCCAACTGAAAGCTACAGCTGTTTTACTTTTGATCCGCAGTGCAGTTCAGAATTCAACACGGTCATGTCTGAAAAAGGCCTGGCCAAACCATTGTAAACACTAGATTGTCCAGAAATTGGTATAGTCGTGCCTATAAGCATGACTCGGACATTTTGGAGGCTTTAGACTCTATTTTAGCTTTCTTTCTATCAAATTTCTTCCATAGGAACATGCACGTGTCAAGGAACATGGCTAGAACGTATTCCTTGATTAAAACTCCAATTTGAAGGTCTTCTGAAAACGTTTTTCTTCATGCATGCTTCATGTATTTGGTTCGATGATGAGGCATGGCTAACCAATGTTGAAGCTTTTCCTGCTTCATTCTTTTTCTGTCTTGTCCGTAGGAGTACGCCTGTGTCATGGGGCACAACGTGCTCCTTCCTTCAACTTTACGTTTTAAGGCTTTTTACTCCATTTTTCTCTAAAAACACGTCCTATAAAGGAAAATAAACAAAGAGCAGTTCTCCAAACTAAAAGAGTAAAAATATCGAAATCACATAGAAATAGGATTTGCGAATGCAAATCATGCTCATGAAATGCAACAAGATATATGTTAAACGATACTTAAAAACAGGTATAATCTACACACATCACTTCCTTTGTCTTCTATCTTATATTTACCTATCCTTTAATTTGATCTTTGTTAGTCAACTAACACATATTCTTAACGGCTACATCTCATTTTTTCCAAATCATTGTCTATTTTAGGATCTTTTGACGGAGAAGATTATTAGTAAAGGGCATGAGTCTGAGGTCTCTACATTCTTGACACACTACTCTCAAATTCTTTTGCTTCTCGAATGTCACTTCTCCTTTCGAAATTCATTGTAGGTTGGGTCATCTATCTCTCCTTTTGCTCAAAAATCTTTGTCTAAGATTGTTAGTTGTATCCGTTTGCAAAACATCACTGTCTTAGTTTGAGTCCTAGAGTAAATCAACGTGCTACTATTCCTTTTGAATGCGTTTATTATGATATTTAAGGTCCTTGTGCTATTCTGTCAAAGTCTAGATTTAGCTATATTGTTATTTTTGGGGATGATTACTCTCATGTAACTTGGCTATATTTAATGAAAAGTAGTTATTTTCTCTATTTTGTGCATTTTATACTAAAGATTAAAACTCAATTCGATATGTCCATCTGTACTTTGCGAAATGATAATGTCAAAGAATATACGTCCGATTTATTTCAATATTATATGGCCAGAATGGCTTGCTTCATGAAACCTCTTGTGTTGATATTCTATCCCAAAATGGTGGCAGAACGTAAAAAAAGACGTCTTTAAACTGCATATGCTCTTTTATTTCAAATGAATGTTTTCAAAGCTTTTAGAGCTGATATAGTTTCTACAACATATTTTCTCATTAATCGTATGTCATCCTCCGTTCTTCATGATAAGATCTCTTACAAAATCCTTTTACCCAATAAGTCATTTCCCATTAACCCTAGGATATTTAGTAGCATTTTTTTATTCAGGGTGTTCGTCCGCATGCCACTAAATTAGACCCCTCTTTGAAGTATATCTTGTTAGTGCAGTTAGCACTAATGATCAAACTCATGTTTTAATGAACTTGATAAGGTCTAAATGACCAAACACCAGGCTGAAGTCCAGCTAGGTTGATAGCTAACACGAAGTTCAGGTTGGTTGAAATATGACAGAAGGAAGTCCAGTTTGATTGACAACTAGCTGAAGTCAAGATTAGTTGAGATCTGGCGGGAAGCCCTGGTAGGTCAAGAGACCAGTCAAGGAAGTCTACAACCGGCGAGTGATGGTAAGCACTTGGACGAGCGAACC
>JBAMIB010000002.1:2926407-2936571 GCA_037177415.1 Kaempferia rotunda
CACAATTGAATCCATTTAAGTGGCAAAAAAAAAAAAAAAAGTTGAAGTGTTCGCCCTCAATGTTTTTGTTATTTCATAATTAATATGGAAAAGGTAAATCATTATGATTAAGGAGACAAGTGGATGAGAGTGAGTTTTACTAGGTGTAGGGAATTATGCCACAAGTGGATGAGAGTGAGTTTTACTAGGTGTAGGGAATTATGCCCCGTCAACTTCAAGGTTAGACTCCTCAAATACAAAAGGTAAATTTTTGTCTGTTTACCACTTCAACTATTATTATGGAAGTCCATTGAATCAATTTAAGCTTACATATATGATGAACACTAATTCCTTCAAAGCATCATTGATGTTCTTATGTTTGCAAGGTCATGAACTTATGAAGCATAGTTACAAATTTATTTTGGAGGAGCATAGTTCTCTCATTTCAATAGGGTCTTGAAGTCATTCGTTAAATGTGCATAAGTTGTGCTCAATTTATCCTGTAGGCAAATTAGAGTAACTTCAGATCGGACGAAGCACTTGTACACTTGAATTATAAAATTATATGTTTTATTGTTAAAAGTAGGGGCTTATTATGGTAATTATGTGAAAATAAGGGGGGGGAGGGCAATTTGACCAAAACAAAATGTTTTTTAAATGTCATTTAATAACTTTTGCCTGATAAAAAAAAAAAAAGAAAAACATCAGTTAATCTTCTGGCCACCAGCGACCAATAAATTGAATTGGACCCTGTTGCCGTCTTTTCCAAGCATCTCTCTTCGGAAGTCGCGCAGAAGAAACCATGGGAGACGAGCGGGCGAAGGAGGAAGCTCTTCGAACCCTCGGCCTCTTCCAAGCGCTCCCCAAACTGGTCGTCTTCGACCTCGATTACACCCTCTGGCCCTTCTATTGGTGAGTTAGCTCGCATCCCGACTTTCTTGATGTGCTTCTGGTCCGCTTAATCTGTTTCTTCGACATGCGCGATTGCAATCGTTGGTTGTTGATCTCCTGGTTCTTTATGCTATTGATCGTAATTATCTTTAATTTCTCAAAATAATGTGTAAATTTTAGAAGTTGTTTTTTGAGAGAGTGAAGAGTCGCTGTTGTGCCGATTTGACGCAGCGGCGGCCTGATCTTTGACGAAGTTAGAGAGGCGATTTGGGAGTTCCTGGCAAGTTTGAGCAGACACTTTGCTATATTGGGCATGCGGCAAAGAGAGTGATCTAGAAGTTCCTTGGGGTTCGTCAGGAAATTCTGATGGAGATGAGATTTGTCCAGAGGTTGACAACTTGCAGACAGAAGCGGGTTCAACGGATGGGTGGTAGTTCGCAAGTCAATGTGTTAGGCTTGGCATTGCTCGATGCCGAGCCATGTTAGGCACGACAAGGATACCTTGGCTCGGGATGAGTTCAACTATTGTGCTCGGAGAATGACCCAAGCCCGTTCCTAAAGTACTCTTTTGCCTCAAATATCTATAATGTCCCTACTTTTTAATAAATTCATAGCAGTATCTTAGTTTTTATCAATAAAATAATTAGAATAATTAAAGAGATAGAGAGAGAGAGAGAGAGAGAGAGAGAGCATTGAAAAATAATTAAAATTCCCATACAAATAGTTCCTTTTCCTTCCCATTATTTGTCCAAATTTACATTTGATTTCTCATTCCTCATTGTTCATATCTCAATCCTATAGTGTTTTTCTCATTCTCTAATCTGTATATTCTACATTTCTAATGTCAATTATTGTTTCCTTATTCTCTTATATTTTACCATATTGTTGGAGATCTAAGTTAAGTCAACACCATGGACGAGGGCATGAGTATGCTGCCTACAATGCTAGGACAATGAAGGATCATGGTAGGTGGAGCCTAAAGCTAAGGTTATATTGCAACTTATGTTTTACACCACGGTTTCGTGATCCTTAAATATCAACACTCATTGTACAATTGAACCAAGTTCTTGATCAAAGACATGCTTTCTTACCTCTTTCCTTGGAGTTGCATTGATAATGATCTGTCATGCTATCTAGATAGTGACTCTATGGGGGGTAGTATATGTTGTTGACCGAGTTTGTTGACCAGAGTTTGTTGACATGTCCTTTTAGCGACTGTCAAGTGTTCACTCGGCAGCATTAAGCCTTTTATTGGATTATCTATTACTATTAAATTGGATATTAGTCATTCCCTACGACATCAAATTCCATATATGATGGGGTTCCACAGCAGTAACGTCTTTTCTTGACAGTGCTCAAGCATGAAGATTGAAGCACCATTTGCCAATCTTTGTGTTCGTGTTCATATGTAATTTTAACATTTTTATTTTTAAATCATGTAACTTGTTTAGATTAATTACTTTTTAAAAAATTTTCTAAGCTTATATTTTAATTTTGTAGTATTTTCTGGCCCATTAAGGCTGGCTTAGGCACTAGGACTGTGCATGTGTTGGGTGGAGGTCATCCATGGAATCTCGGCTTCATTCCATCTCTTGCCTGACATGGACCAAACTGGGAGAACATTATCCTTCCTTGTTTAATTTGTCTAATGCTAACTTTAGAGCATGCTCAAGCATGTGGATTCTTCTGTATCCAACTCATTTGGGTAGGTCCATGCTATCTCTTATGATAAGAAAACCTTCAAATTTATTTATTAGAGAAAATCTATAATTTCCTTTTCAGGAAATTATTCAATTTGTATGTTATGTTGTTTGCATCAAGCAATGTTCTGAATGGTATCTAGAAATGATGATTTTTGTTAAGATTTAAGTGGCAAGAATTGTGACACTTCAGTTAACCATATAACTTCATCCAGTCTTTGATATTCCCTCCTATACTAAAACGTGTTTCCGTGCATATAGAGATTTTCTAAGCTGTGATGCATCCAGTCTTTACTGTATGTCAGTGTCTGTGTTATCTAAAATCTGTCATCATTAGGGACTCTTCTTTGATAATGCAATTCTGTGTTGGTTACCTGGCTTTAATGAGAGATACGCCAGAGAATGGATGAAGCCCCAAAAAAAGATATTATACAAAATTTGTCAAACAGATGACATAGCAATATGTTAATCATGTACGATAAGCCAGTCTGCATATCCATTTAATCACTTGGAATTTCTTTTGACTAGTATTTTTCTATATAATAATCTTTGCTCAAACCAAATGCTTTTAAGGGGAAGTGTGCTTGCAACACTGTTAGTGGATTTAGCAAATAGGCAATCCAAAATTGAGGTTGGACTGGTCTGAATAAGATCGACAGCATTTTATATGTTCTATCTACTGTGATTGGGATTCAAATGAAATCAATCTCATGTTCACTTTTTGATTATTTTCCAGTGAATGCCGCTCCAAAAATGAAATGCCGTCTCTCTATCCACATGCTAAGGGTATCTTATATGCACTCAAGGATAAAGGCATTGATGTGGCAATTGCTTCTCGATCTCCGACTCCTGATATAGCTAAGACATTCCTCCAAAAGTTGGGCATCCATTCCATGTTTGTTGCTCAGGTTAGCCATAAAAAATTAATTCATGATTTACATGTCAAAACTATATTTTGTGCATAAGTATAAATAGAAGATGATCTAGCTCGTATGAGTTCAATTTTAATTGTATAATTTTTAATTTGTCCAAGTTGATCTTGTGGTTGCAGAAAACATGATATTAGTAGATAGATTGACATTAGTGACATTAATATTTTAGTCGATCCATTTGTTATTTTTGTATCATTGTGTTGGAATTCCACCAGTTATACTATATTTGAAGTGAGGGAGATGCATGGCATGTGTGATCCGTGTAGCAATTCTCACCATACAACCAATTGTTGTTGTATTTTGCCTTTTTTTTGTTAACTCATTTGGGTTTTAGGTGGAAGGTACAGTGTTTTTTAAAACTGCCTAACACTGTTTGAGAAAAGTTATCTAGCAGCCACATGTCAACTCCATGTATGCATATGCTCTATGCATCAAATAGCCGATATTGATATCATCATCATGATCAAGTTGTGTTATATGGTTATATGCATGTGACTTTTAAAGCTTGATACTTGGGTATTCACTGGATCCAAATGCTAAGTATTCAGATTTGTAAAGGAAGATTAATCTTTCTTCAAATTTATATCAGCAAGTTAGTACAATTATATTCAATAACAAAGGAACAATGAACTTTAGGACAGTAAGAATACTATTTTATAGTAGAAATTTTACGCTAACGAACCAGAATGTATTTATTTTTGTTTCAGGAAATATTCTCTAGCTGGACTCACAAGACAGAACATTTTCAGAGGATTCAAAGAAGAACTGGAATATCATTGAAATCAACGCTTTTCTTTGATGACGAGTACAGAAATATCGAAGCGGTAATTTCATTTGACTTTTCTCCTGTTTTGTATGTAAAGTTCTAATAAGTAATAGTGAGGGAGTCAGAAAATCTATATAACTATACAAGATAAATTTTTTTTATCAACTCATTTAGTTTACTAGTTTCATCTGATATTTCCATGTAGGCTTGATATCTGACAAAAATATTTTGGATATCTAACCTCGCTAAGACAAAGCATCGATAAAATTATCCCCAATTTTAAGTATAGCATTACTATATTCTTGTTGTTGTGCCTAAAAGGAATTCATATATCTCCACAATGACATGATATTGCCCACTTTTCTCATTACTTTGCTCTTGAGCTTTATCCAAAATGTCTTATGCCAATGGAGATATTTTATTCCCTTTTAAATCCATGATCTTTTCCATCTCTTTCCAATGTGGGACTTTGATTGTACCCAACAATCTCTCCCTCAAACGAAGGACCACAATCACTTCTGACCTGCTCCAGGCCTCTCCGCGAGCAACTGGTCACTCCTGACCCGCTTCGGGTCTCCCCGCGAGCAACCAGTCACCTTGATCCGCTTCGGTCCTCTCCGTGAGCATCTAGTCACCCTGACCCACTTCGTGTCTCTCTCGAGCATCCGGTCACTTTGACCCGCTCTGGGCCTCCCTGCGAGCATCTGGTCACCTTGTTCAGCTTTAGGCAGCCCCGCGAGCATTCGATTACGCTTGACCTGACTCTGGGCCTCCCTGCAAGCATCTGGTCACCTTGACCTACTCTGAGGTCACCCTGACCCTACTTCGAGTGTCCCCGCAAGTATCTGATCATCCTAACCCACTCTGGGGCTCACCAAGAGTATCTAGTCATTCTTGACCCGCTCCAGGCTCCCCACTAGCATCCGGTCACCCTGACCCGCTCTGAGCCTCCCCTTAACTTCGTTCAAGGCCACTCTACATAGCATATGGTCTAGACCATGGCTCTGATACCATTTGTTGTACCCAAAGGAATTCACATATCTCCACAATGGTGTGATATTATCCACTTTAGGCTTAAGCCCTCATGACTTTCCTATTGGGCTCTATCCAAAAAGCCTCATTCCAATTAAGATATCTTATTCCCTTTAAACTCATGATCTTTTCCATCTCTTTCTAATGTCGGACTTTTGTTGTACCCCAACACCATGCACCCTAGGTGGTCTGGGTACCTCGGATATATTGAAGTCAACTTTGTGTTGACTTCGGCTCTAGTCAACTCCATTTATCTTCGGTCACTTCCAGTCACTTGGATGATCTTGGACATCCAGAATAGGGCTCACCCGAACTCATTTTCCATCCTTCTCGAGAGGGCTTCCTCCCTAGATTTTCGTCCCTCAGACCGCCGTGTGCCTCCTTCTCGCTCCGCAGGTGTACTCTTCCATAGCTTCTCATCCTTCAGATGCGCTGAGCACATCGACTCTCTTCCCGCGTCATCCTTTGTTTGTCGCGTCATCCACTAGACTTGGATTCCTGAGCTCCTACACATTTAAACACAAGATTAGATAACGACATGACCTAACCTAACTTAGTTGATCACATCAAAACCAACTTGGGGCATCAACAATATCCCCTTATTGATGTGATCAACCCAAATTAAGGTTACGGTAAAACAAAACAGTTAAGTGCAGTAAGAATAAATAAGAAATTAAAAGGTCAAATATTTACTACCTTAAACTTAACACATTCTGTACATTTGTTCACATTAAAAATTGGGGCCCTAAACTTTAAAAAAAATATGAAAAAAAAATCTTAGGGATAACCAAGGAAGATTAAAAAAATTGAAATAATTTCTGATTTAATATTGAAAAGGTTGAATTTTTAGAATATAAAAATTAGATTTAAGTAAATTAATTTTAAATTAGTTGTGATCATAGAAATTTTTTTAAAAAATAATCATTGATAATAAGATTTAACCAAATATGTAAAAAAAATTCCATGAAAAGATGCAATTTTCTTATAAAAAAATAAATTATTTTTGATAGAATATAATTTTTTCAAAGATAATTAAGAAAAATATTTTTTAGATTTAAAAAATTATGAAAAAATATTTTTAGCTGTGGTGAATAGAAAGTACAAGTAAGAAAATTTTTAATTTTAAGAAATTTCATTTAAAAACATTTTTAATATTAAAAATTATTATTTTAATAAAATATTTATAGAAAAATATTTTTTTGTATGAAAATTTTAAAAGAAATTTTGCCTAATGCATGCTTCTATTTCTAAAGTACTAAAAATATTTTTGAATAGATAATAAAGTAGAAAATCTATGACAATAATTTTTAAATAAAATTATAGATTTCACAAAAAAAAATTTAGAAAATTCTTTTTTGCTCACAAAAATTTGAAACTTTTTTTTCCTAATAGTAACTTTATTGTTCTATCACTCAAAAAATTTTACGAAATTTTAACAAAATATATAACTAAAAAGAATTTTGCAATTAAATCAACACTAATTTAAAAATTAAGCAAAGTATGCTTTTGGAATCCAATATAGGTTCCTATATACAGGATTAATAAGGTACTTTCTAGGGATATAATTTTGTGAAACATTTTTAATTTGTCCCTTATGGAAATGAAAATACAAGTTTAGTCTAGAATTTCTAACTTTATCAAAATGTAAACATGCATTGTTCTTTTGTTACTCTTCTAATTGTTTTACTTTTAACTTTAATTTTTAATTTTCTGATTTTAATTTATCATAGTCTTCCAACATGCTTGATTTTGCTAAAATTAATTTCAAATTTATATTTTTATTTTCTAAGTTAGCTAGATCTCCAGTGAGCATCTTTATAAACTTAAAAGATCGAGTAAGAGATAGGGCACATACCTCATTTACCTTAAGCTTTGACACTCCCGCACCATTGTAACTTTCTATTGATGATGCTCCCCATTCGTCGATGCTAATTTCTAAGTTGGTTTCTTCATTGCTTTGATAGTCCACCATTAGAGCTAGTCTAGCGTAGGCCTCGATCTCTGACTTGGATGAAGATTCGTTCCCCATCACCTTTAGGTTCTCGTGCTTTGGATTCATTGGCCTTTTGCTCTTATCTTTGTCTATTTTGAGTTTTGGGCAGTTATTTTTTATGTGCCCTTTCTCTTAGCAGTTCTAGCATCCAACCTTTCTCTTCCTCTGAGTGTGCTTCTTTTCCTGTGACCTATAAAGCTTGTTAGTTGTAAGAAATTTACTGAAATTCCTAACCATTAGAGCTGCTTCACTTTCGTCAACTAAGGAATTTGACTTGGATTCATCCTTGTTCATGGCTTTTAAGGTAATGTTCTAAATTTACTCCTTCCTTGGATCTGCACATCTAAACTCATGAATCTCAAAAGTAAAAAAATAAATCTTGTAGGTTACATACTTCTAAGTCCCTAGAGATGTAGTACACATCTTGAGTGGACCATACTTGCGTTCTAAGGAAAGCGTTAGGTGCATACCTTATCGAATCTTGCTTGCTTAACTTTTTTCTAAGATTCATTAGCTCTGTGATCAACTCCTTCAACTTGGTGTGTATCTACGCGATTGTTTCACCTTCCTTCAATTGGAGGTTGGTGATCTAGTTTCGGAGTAGGTCTCATCTTGCGAGCTTAGCTTCGAAAGTCCCTTCGTGAAGCTCTATAAATTTTTCCTAGAGATCTTTGGTAGAATTGTAGGTTCTAATTTAGCTTACTTCTTGAGGTTGCAGAGCACTATGCAGATGGAATTCTGCTTTCCCGTTGCCACAAACTCTGCTTATTCCTTCTTTGTCCAGTCTTCCTTCTTAATGTTGATGTTGTTGTTGATAAGTGCTACAAAACTACTTTTTAGGATTAAATAAATGTCAAAATCAATTTTAAAGTAAACCTCCATCTACTTTTTCCAGTGGGCGAAGTCTCCCTCAAACTTAGGTGTATGAATATTCGCTCCAGCCATCTTTTCCTTTGCTTCGGTTGACGATTAGTCATTCTGCAATGTCTGAGCTCTGATATCAATTGTAGGTTCCATGCGACTGGCAATAGATGGGTGAATTTCTATGAAAAGATAAAACAAAATCTTTCTCGTACTTTTGATGTTAACTAAATAAAGATGAATTAAACTAAGTGCATAAAAGTAAGTATGAGGCACCAGGAATTACTTGGTTTACAATCAGGAATGTTGCTAATGCAAGACAAATAAAGCTCCGCTAAAGATCTTCTTTACTCGAAGGTGCAGTAGCCTTTTACAACGTTGATAGCTCAGACACTTACAAACAAAATGAAGAAAATGATTACAGAAAGTGTTGTGGTAAATAGCAGAACCAGAGCCTCTATTTATAGCTCTTGGTTGATCTTATCAAAACTACTAACGTGTACATTTGAGTAGCCCGGACTTGGTCTGGGCGCCCCCACGTGTACGCCGTTAGACTCATCCACAACAGCTCTGCGACGCTGCACAGATAAAATTTTATCCACTCTCGGGCACCCGAACCAGGTTTGGGCACCTGGATCATGCTAAGGTGGTAGCCAGCAATGACTACATGACGAAACACACCTAGGGTGCCTGGGTGGTCTAAGAACCCGGACCAGGTCCGAGCACATAGATGGTCTGGGGGCCCCGGACTGTGTGAAGTCAACTCCGCATTGACTTCTTCCGTCTTTGCCTTCGATCGCTTGGGTGATGTCGAACATTCAGAATATGCCTCACCTAAACGCATTTTCGACCTTATCCTCGAGCAGGCTTCCTTTCGGCTTTTCATCCCTCAGACTGTCGTGTGCTTCCTTCTCATTTCGCTGGTGTACTCTTCCATAACTTTTCGTCCCTCAGATGCACTTGACCCATCGGCTCGATTCCCCCGCCATCCTTCTCATCCGCCGTATCTTTTGTTTGACATCATGTGTTCCTAAGCTCCTGCACTCTTAGACACCAGGTTAAAAACCATAGAACTTAAATTAACTTGGTTGATCACATCAAAACCAACTTAGGGTACTAACACCTAATGATAAGGGTAACCCTTTAACTGGACATCTGAGGTGTTGCCATGAAATGAGGAGCAATTCTCTACCATAAAGTGTGAAATTGAGTATAATTATTTATTTCTGTTTTTATGTTATTGAGTGTTAATGTGTTTTTGTGAATGTATGATCGGGGGCTCTTGTGACAAAAGTATCCCTTTGACCGAACTTCATAGAAATCACTTTCATTTAGTAGCATGGGATGTGAATAAAGATAGCATCCCGGTTTGACCTCCACGGGGAAGAGCCGGTGATGAATTGAACTTCCTACATGTGCATAGGAATAGAGGATGGGCAATAGGTGACCTTTAGTGCATTGATTAACATCACAATAAAACTGAACTCCTAGAACATTTCCCTTGACCATGTTCCTCGACAAACTCTCTCTCTCTCTCTTTCTCTACCTCACTTTCCTTTACATTCGTGTTTAGATCCTCAACCTTCAATAGTTTAGCTAATTCGTAGTGACTAGTCTCTAGTGCTTACATCTAGTCCTTGTCGGTTCAATATATTTTTATTACTTGACAGCAAATGTGCACTTGCGGATTGTACACCACATCAGTGATTGTCTTAGAACATCTCTCTAAAACATTCTCCATAAAAGACATGGGAGAAGCAACCTATATCTTTGGGATAAAGATATATAGAGATATGTCAAGATGGTTGCTTGGTCTTTTTCAAAATCTACATACATAGATAAAGTGCTAAAACGGTTTAGCATGGAAAAATCCAGGAAAGATTTTTTTTTCCCATGAGACTGTTGGGCTTTCCGAGTCGCAAAAATCGCTTTTTGCGTTGCGGAAACCTCAGAAGCGGCCACGGATCCGTGCGAAGACAAATAAAATTTTCTTGTACATGTTTATCTACT